>OX328132.1:113294180-113596549 GCA_946811695.1 Gonocerus acuteangulatus | reverse complement strand
CCCTCTCTCCCCTCTCCTCCCTCTCTCCCTCCCTCTCTCCCTCTCTCTCTCCCTCCCTCTCTCCCTCCCTCTCTCCCTCTCTCTCCTCCCTCCCTCTCTCCCTCTCGCTCTCCCCTCTCCCTCTCGTTCTCCCTCTCCCTCTCTCCCTCCTTCCCGCTCTCTCCCTCTCTCTCTCCCTCCCTCTCTCCCTCTCTCCCTCAGAGGGCACGGTACCGTATTTTGGAGACTACATTTCTAAGTGTGAAATGTGCTCATTTTTCCATATTTTTTCTACGTTTTTTTTCTCTATTAGACTTTCAAATGACCTCAAGGAAAAGGCGTAAACAGACAAATCGAGACAGATTCGGACTCAGGGACCTCAAAAACATATGCATAATTTTTTTTTTCCACATTTTTGTAATTGTTTGTTTTTCGTTTTAAATTGAATTTATTTGTAGAATTAGTATTATAGTAGAAGAATACATGAAAATGAGAAACGTTTCATATTTTTTAATGCATTGAACTGTGAAGTAAGTATTTCTAGTTATATCGTGTTAGGGGCTAGGCTGTGAGCTGCAGGGTGTATTTCCAGGCACAGGCCAGCCCCTTTCTCATGGCCATAAAATCATATCACGAAAGGTCGAACCAAAATGAAACTGTTTCCATTTCAATCTTTCCAAATAGCACTAGGGATAAGAACGGAACCGCGCTAAGATGACGCAGTTCCTGCTAGTCGGACTTTTTTATTATGATTGGAATACTCCGCAACTAGGGCGTTTAGCATGTTACTAAGTGACATATAATATCTTCTTTATGGTTACTCCTTTGAATATAATTAAGTTTTACATTAAATTACTTTAAATTTATTTTAATTTAAAAAAAAAAAAAAAATAGTCCGACTCATAGTGAGACTCATACATGTGTTTATATATATATATATATATATATATATATAATATATATATATATATATACACACACACATATATATGCATATATTTGTGTAAGAGGGGAGGAAAAATACAAGAATAAAAAGTACTAACCAAATATTGAGTATAAAAAGTAATCATGTTTTGTTTGGTAAATGTGAACGGAGCAGAGACGTGTAGGTTTATTAATGACTCCGAGCTTGCATTTGGCAAATCCTTCTCTTTCCAAAGAGTTAATTCCTCTTTTTACTGATTAATAGCCCCCCCGTCCTCTGCTCTTCTCCAAGCAGATAATCATATAAATACGCAGCTCTCGGATAACAAAACTCCAAGTAACAAACTCCATGTCAGTAATTGTCACAATTTGTTTTATTCAAATGACTCCTAAATCTCCCAAGAAAAAGTCCCGATGATTTAATCAGAACGGGGATTTAACCGAAAACAATTGAAATTAAAGGAGTCTCCCGTGGTCAAGTGGCTAGCGCCCTAGATTCATAAGCGGGAGATGGTGGGTTCGATCCCCACCGGCGGCAGGAATTTTCTCATCCCTCGGCTCGTTGGGAAAATTCCTCGCTGCACCTTGGACAATAAAAAAATTGAAATTAAAAATCCTCGACAGAATCACTGGAGGACTTGGTTACCGGCGTTTAAAAATCTAGGCGCACGGTAGTACGCCAGGCCAAGTTCCGGCCTACGCACTGTGGGTATATTACAGGGTAGGGAATTATTCAATAGTCATTCAAATAAATGTTTATTAAATAAGAATTTATTCATTGATTATATTATTCATCCACTGCTTCATTTTTTATTCTATGAATAACAGGGTTGGCTCATTATTGAATAATTTTTTATTGAATAAGATTAAAAAAATTATTGAATAATGAGCCAACCCTGTTATTCATAGAATAAAAATTCAATTTTTTATTGAATAAGAATTTATTGGTGCTAATGACCGTAGCAGTTGATGCACCATGAGAGAGAAAAAAATAAGAATTTATTCATTGACTTTTTTTTATTTATTTAATGAATAATTAATTATTCTTCATTCATAATTTTTATACATTTAAAATAATGTGGTACATGGAACAACAAACTCAGATTCTTTAAGTACAGTAAACAATATCTCTTAAATAAATAAATTTCATTAAAAGTAAGAAACATTTTAATGAGCTTAGTCATTTTTATTAGAAAAGATTGTTAGAATAAATCAATTGTATTTAACGAAAAATTTCAGTCAAATAAAGCAATTTCGTTCAAAAAATTATTTTTGCCCAACACTGGTACATTATACGAAATATTAGAGCTGATTTTTACCCTCATATAACTTTAAACCAGTTAAAGATAAACTTATGAAGTTTTACACAGGTATTGTATTAACAGATGCGAGTAAAATTGGAAATTCTGCATTGAAGCGTTTCGGAGATATAGGCGATGGAAAATCAAAATTATTAGGCACATCCCGAAAGGCTAGAGACTTTAAATATTTCAGGATGATAGACATCAGGGTGTTATTAAAGGCAAAAATTAAAAAATCGTAAAAATTTGTGTTTGACTCAGCTCTTAGGTGTCCGTTTTGTACATCATTATTTGCAATCATTATTTCCGAAACTCATCATGTGGGGTATCAAATGAATTATCTAGGTCAGCAGAACCTAAACCTAGAGGTAAAAATCCGAAGAAATAGAGAATGTTAATAGTGACCTTTTCCTAGGACATTTCGTATACAAGCAAAAATACCTGACAAACAGCTCGACGCACTACCAAGCGTCATGTCCCGTGTCATCCTCCGAAAGCCAAACGTCGGCAATGCCTACTCAAAATTCACTTACAAAAAGGACTAATATCCCCCCTCCCCCCCCCCCCTAAAAAACAAACTCTAAAAAAAAGGCCAAGTTCCAGGCCCTTTTTAAAAACAGTGGAAACTACGAGAGTTATGATATCTTAGTAATGGACCAAGTTTTAGGCCCTTAATACCTTGTCAAGAATCTAATAATACCCTCCCACTTATTGTGCATTTCCAACATGGCCAGTTTTCGTTAAATATCGCACATCATTAGTGCAAAAATAGTATAATATATGTTATGATATTTATAAATGAGTGGCAACCTGTAGACAGCCCGGCGTTAATTGCCCAACCGTTGATACGCCGTTAAACATCTAAACCAATGTTATATTTATATTTTCAAAACCATGGTATATATATAATAAAAAATGGTAAAGATTGGATGCAAAATGGTGAGATTTAAGCTTTGTTTGAAGCCTCGCAAGTAACGGGCTTGGAGAATCTGAAACCCTAAATTGTTACCCACTTTTTAAAAATAAAAAAGGAATTTCTGCTACTTAATTTACTTAAAACCAACGTGTGCTCGCATATTTAGAATACTTCTCACTTCTTAGACGCTGCCACGGGTAGTCAAAAATGTTGATTGCAGAAAAGTAAGCAACACATAAAATATTTTTGAAAAACATAAATTCATTACTTTATACATCTTACAGCCGTTTTCGGGACATTGATAAACCCCCGCGGGGCACCGGGACAAGACCAAAATACCGGGACTGTCTCGGTCAAACCGGGACGTATGGTAAACCTGCTTATTATAATTTTATTTTAAAAAAATCAAACATCAAATAATTTGCTTAGCCGAAAAAAGTGTGCATACCTAAAAATACAAAATCCCTAGTTTTCCAAAATGTATTTTATAAGTTTATCACTATGATTCCAAATTTTGGGCATGGGGGGGGGGGTTTAATACATTAGAACCTAATTCTAAAAGAATGATTATTATTTTAAGTTGACTGGTTCAATTGACCCCCGCCCCTTCCCTACTTTTTTTACTGTGGTGAGAAAGGTTCGAATTACAATAAACTTTAATATGTTGGTATGCACTAATATAAATATATTTTGTATATTGTGGTATTACGTAATATAACTTTATTATCCATTAGTGTTTTCAGAGCTGGCTAAAAGAAATAAATGTTTTATTATATGGAAAATGGATTTGCCTCGCTTTCAAAATTAATGAATTATTGTAATCCTTAATTAAACGGACAATATTACAGCTGTATCAGCCCTTTTTTTATGCAATAAAAACAAAATGCTGTTCAATTTTACCTAAATATTTATTCATTTAATGAAAAGTAAATCTTTATGCATTCCCATTAATCAATTACCTTGTACAAATAATTTTTTTTTTTTATTTTTTTTATTTTTTTTTTTTTTATTTTTTTTTTTTTTTTACGGCGCATCGATAAATCTTGGCCATTAGCGCCGACGTCCAGGGTGCAGCCAGGAATTTTCTCAGCGAGCCCTGGGGTAAGACAATTCCTGCCGCCGGTGGGGATCGAACCCACCATCTCCCGCTTATGAATCTAGCGCGCTAGCCACTAGACCACGGGAGACCAATTTACGAACAAATATTTTAAATTTTACTTAGGAATCGATACTTAGAAATATTCATGATGAAGGGAATGAAATAAATCTATCATGCGGGCTGTAATCGGTGAAGTTTTTAGGGCGATGAGCTTGACGAAAAGTTCGTAACACAGGAGCTGCATAACTAAGCACTTCCTCGGAAGTATACCTCATGTGTATCTAGCATTCCTGATTAATTTGTTTAAATACAGTTTTTATCTTTAATATTGGCAATGAAAAGCTGAAAAAATTACTATTTTATTAATGAAATTTTTTCCAAGTCCATGTTTGTTCGTGGTATTATCCAACTTAATACTTAATTGGTCATAATTAGGGAACGGATGTTTATGTAAGATAAAATTCAAAATTATTTAGTAAAAAAGTACCTAAAACACTATATGTTATTGAAATAAAAAAAGCATAAAACATATGTAGGAATTATAAATGGAAAGAACTAAAGTTGAAAATATATAGAACAAAATGACTAAAACACATTGAAACATGAAGCATTTTTCCACCCTTGGAGGGAGGGAGGAACCGCGCTAATAGGAAATCTTCGTAAAACGGTAAAAAAAGAAGTTGACAATTTTTAGAGATGAACATTATTTTTGAAAATTGTTTGCAACAAGCATTTTTAAATTTTCAAAAGTGAAATGACGCCAGTCTGACCTCATAAGGGGAATATACAGTGGTGATTTTTCTCTGGTGATTCTGCATCTTAATATAGTCGCCATATGTCCGAGCGTTTCGTCAAATGCGCCTTAGGAGCTGAGAAATAAAATGAAATAGGTTGAAAAATCATTATTTTATATCTCAATTTTGGAACTTATTATTTCAAAATCATTTTAGTTTTTAATCTAGATTAAAAATTGCCGCCTGCAGACTATCGCCCGAGAAAAAAGAGGGTTTAAGTTCCTCTGCCACAGCGCCGCCATTTTGTTTTTGAAGAATTAAAATTTATTATTTTTGGATACATTAGCATCCCATCTAAAACATATGACTTAAAGAGTCAAAAAATATTATATTTTCCCCTTAATCTAATTTGAATATAATACAGAGTAAATCCGAACATTTAATGACGCGATTTTTTTTTCTTTTAAAAAACATGTTCCTCATTGGTGGGGCATCTTGTCCACCGAAGAAATACAAATAACGATCAGTAAGGCACAAATTAACCTTTTGACAGCTACATTCAATACACAGGCGTTGTGCGGGTCTAGCGGAATTCATTCGGCCAGGGTTGCACGCCTCTCGGGCATTCCTCTCCCATTTATAATATTTTTGAACTTTTTGCATTAAAAAACAAACTACTTTAAGTCCATAAATTTAAATTTGAAAATATCAAGATCCTGACTAAAGCTAATATCAGTTTCAAAAGGAAAATGTATGGGAAGGTTGTATATGTTAGATAATTAAAACACAATAAATAAGAAAAAATATATATTTTATAACCTTTAACCTTTTGGCTCTTTCATAATCTACCTGATATTTTTAGATATTGAAATCTATATATATAAAAATCACGTGTCTGTTTGTTTGTTCCTTATACAAATCCACACCGTTTGACCGTTTTTGACCAAACTTGGAATAATGGTAGGTCTTGATACGAGAAATCTCCTAGGCTAGGTCAAAAAAATCTAGCAGCTGTCTCTCTGTATGTTTGTCCCTTATACAAATCCATACCGTTCATCCGATTTTGACAAAACTCGGTACACATGTAGATCTTAATCTGGGGAGAGTCGAAGGCTAAGTCAAAAACGTCTACCAGCTGTCTGTCTGTATGTTTGTCCCTTATACAACTCCACACCGGTCGTCGGATTTTGACTGAACTCGGTACACATGTAGATCTTAATCTGGGGAGAGTCGCAGGCTAAGTCAAAAACGTCTACCAGCTGTCTGTCTGTATGTTTGTTCTTTATACAGACCCACACCGTTTGACGGATTTTGATCAAACTGGGCACACAGGTTGGTCTTGATCAGGGGATTGTCATAGGCCAGGTCAAAAACGTCTACCAGCTGCTGTCTGTATGTTGTTGTTTCTTTTTATAAGCAAGACCTATTTTTACCAAACTTGGCATACTCGTATGTCTTGATACGGGGGGAGTTATAGGTTATGTCGAAGCCGTCTAGGACTTACAGTTGAGAGGTCACGGGTTCGAAACAGTTACAGATTCGTGTTATTAGATTTTAATAATACTTATTTGGTTTCTAATTTATTTAGGCTTTTCTATATGCAGAAAGTAGGTGTAGCATGGCACGCCGGGTAACAGCTAGTGTGTAATAAAAAAAAAAAAAAAATAAAGCCTTCTATGCTTGAAGATAAGAAAATGATTAAGGCTCGAGGTTACAGGACGCGATCTGTCGCGGCGTTCTGCGATATGTATACATCACATAGGAAGCGATATGTATACATCACATAGGATGCGATATGTATACATCACATAGGACGCGATATGTATACATCACATAGGACGCGATATGTATACATCTCATAGGACGCGATATGTATACATCACAGAGGACGCGATATGTATACATCACATAGGATGCGATATGTATACATCACATAGGACGCGATATGTATACATCACATAGGACGCGATATGTATACATCACATAGGACGCGATATGTATACATCACATAGGACGCGATATGTACACATCACATAGGATGCGATATGTATACATCACATAGGATGCGATATGTATACATCACATAGGACGCGATATGTATACATCACATAGGACGCGATATGTATACATCACATAGGACGCGATACGTATACATCACATAGGACGCGATACGTATACATCACATAGGACGCGATATGTATACATCACATAGGATGCGATACGTATACATCACATAGGATGCGATATGTATACATCACATAGGATGCGATATGTATACATCACATAGGACGCGATATGTATACATCACATAGGACGCGATATGTATACATCACATAGGACGCGATACGTATACATCACATAGGACGCGATATGTATACATCACATAGGACGCGATACGTATACATCACATAGGACGCGATACGTATACATCACATAGGACGCGATATGTATACATCACATAGGACGCGATATGTATACATCACATAGGACGCGATATGTATACATCACATAGGACGCGATATGTATACATCACATAGGACGCGATACGCATACATCACATAGGACGCGATACGTATACATCACATAGGACGCGATACGTATACATCACATAGGACGCGATATGTATACATCACATAGGATGCGATATGTATACATCACATAGGATGCGATATGTATACATCACATAGGATGCGATATGTATACATCACATAGGACGCGATATGTATACATCACATAGGACGCGATATGTATACATCACATAGGACGCGATACGTATACATCACATAGGACGCGATATGTATACATCACATAGGACGCGATACGTATACATCACATAGGACGCGATACGTATACATCACATAGGACGCGATACGTATACATCACATAGGACGCGATATGTATACATCACATAGGACGCGATATGTATACATCACATAGGACGCGATATGTATACATCACATAGGACGCGATATGTATACATCACATAGGACGCGATATGTATACATCACATAGGATGCGATATGTATACATCACATAGGACGCGATATGTATACATCACATAGGACGCGATATGTATACATCACATAGGATGCGATATGTGTACATCACATAGGATGCGATATGTATACATCACATAGGACGCGATATGTATACATCACATAGGACGCGATATGTATACATCACATAGGACGCGATATGTATACATCACATAGGATGCGATATGTATGCATCACTTAGGTTGCGATATGTAGAGTTCACATACGACGCAATATCTTTGTGAGCAATACAGTAAACTTTCTAAACAGGTTCCTTTCTAGAGAACACGTCTTCCTTCATAGTTCTGTTATTTATATTGTTGAAATATACAAGTTTCATTCGGAAATGATGAAGATCCGACGAGGAACAACTGCTTCTTCTACAATAATTGCGAAACAGAAATAAATGCTGGCTACATGATATCAATACAAGAAGAGAATATTTGAGGAAATAAAAAATTCAGTTGCTTCCCTCATTTAACCAAACTGATCGCGCGACACATCTGTATTTTTTATACAATTGTATTGCCAAAGCGATAAAGACTAGCATGATCGCCAAAGCGATCATCCTTCGTTTGACCGATGCAATACTTATACAAGTAGATCGCCCGCCACCCTCGGTCAGATACCGCTGTCCGCCGCGACACAGATCGCGTCCTGCGTGCCCGAGCCTTCAGAAATAACTTCGTAAGTGCATCTAAAATAAATATAAATTTAAATACTTTGCCTCCCCTTGATGTGGTAATGTTCTAACTTCCCTGGAGACCAAAACAACTATAGTCCGCCAGCAAACAAAAAAGTCCGACTCGCAGGAACTGCGTCATCTTAGCGCGGTTCCAGTTTTTTTTTTTTTTACGGCACATATACATCTAGGTCATTAGCGCCGACATCCAGGGTGTAGCGAGGAATTTCACCAGCGAGCCGTGGGATGATAAAATTTCTGCCGGAGGTTGGGAATCGAACCCACCATCTCCCGCTTATGAATCCAAGGCGCTAGCCATTAGACCACGGGAGACCCCGGTTCCTGTTCATATCCCTATTCTCATTTGAAAAGCATAGAATAGAAACAGATAATATTTTCCTCGGCCTTTGTTCAAAGGGTTTTATGGCTATACCTGGGGTCAGGTCCGCAAGACCCTAGAATCCTCTTCTACCGATACTTCATTTCATACGTTTCAATGAATTGGAAAATATCAAATATTTTCACACATTCCTGTGTTCTTTTACTATAGCAATAATTCTACAGATAAAATCAATTAAAAAATAAAATAAAAAAACCAACAGCATAAAGGCAATTGAAAATATTCAAAAGACGTCAACGAATCTTTTTCTCTTGGCAAGCTATATTTCTAACAATGAATTGTTTTTCTTATTTTGCCTAATCTGTTTTATTGTAATATACATTATCCAACTATAAGCAATTAAAAAATAACAAGGAATAAAAACAGACAAAAAGAACAGTTCGAATAAGCAAAATCAATTACTTTATTGAGAGGAGATCGTTGACCGTTGATGATGCAAGGTAGGGATTGTCGGGGTTCGGTCACTGCTACTTAATAAAACTACATTTTATCATAAAAATGGTTTTATTGTGCCGACGTTTCGGCTTGAACTTCAAGCCTTCATCAGGGCTGTAAAAAACAAGTAGGACGGATGTAGTACTGAAATATACACACATATATATATATATATATATATATATATATATATATATATATATATATATATATATACATATGCCTACAAACATAAATACACATACATATATACATACATACATATGTGGAAATCAAAACTTTCATCAGAACCTTTTTCTTAGAGCATTTAGTAAGCTTTCTAATGGTATTCTTTTGTTTACCAAGATTCTCAACCTTTTTCGAGATATTAAGGAAAATATACAAAGTTACCAAAACTTTTTAAGTCTGTTAATAAAATATTTTATTCTAACCCTTCCTTAACTCCAAACGTAACCAAAATTTCAACATATTAGTTTTAATGAAATTAGAACATGCAGATAATGTTTCAACTGAATCCCGTGATTCTAAGTACCCAAACCAAAAACGGAATTCAAAAACTATTTTTCCAATTTTCTCGACAACGGTTAAAGCTATCGCCTTGAAAATGGTTCCATTCGTTTTCCTAGCCCAAGAAGCCTATAAAAAGAGTACTTACAAGCTTATGAACTCAAAAACGTAAGCGTTACGATTTTTTTTGCGCGAATTTCGCTCCAAACGCCATCTTCCAGTAGGCGGATTTTGCTGGTTAACGAACTTGACCTTTCAAATTGGACGAAGGATTTTTGTACCAAATTTCATCAAAATCGGACCATTCGTCTTCTAGCTAGAGAGCGAACAGACAAATATATATATATATATAAATAAATATATACATATATATATATATATATATATATATATATATATATATATATATATATATATATATATATATATATACAAATTTGAACCACCGTTATTTTCGGTCTCTAGGGGTTCTGAAACGCGAAATTTTCTAGTATCGTATAAATAAGTATATCATAAAAATGTTCTGTGTTTATCTAATCATAATTTGGACTAATATAATATAATTAAGTGGTCATGTTTCTATTCAGAACTATAATAATTTCAATACTTTTGTTGAGAGGTAGTTTTTTCTCTTTAGTAAAGGAAGGTTGCAATGTCGGTTATAGTATTCGGTTGAATAATCTCTCACTCGCTTTTCTGTTAAATGAATATGTTTGTACTGGTATTTGATGGAGAGGGTTTTAGTATGTGGAAAAACACTTATCTTTTTTTTTTAAACTGATGAGGTGTGTAAATGTCATTGAAAAGGCAAAGGAGACCAAAGTTGGTGAAGATTGGGATCAGCAAGATCAAATAAACAGTTTGAATTTCTTTGTGATTTGACAACAGCCTAAGACATAATTCAGAAATTTGATAGATTATACCTAAGGGAATCAACAGCATAGTAAATTGTTCATAGAAACTTCAGATTATGTTAAAAAAATAAAATTCAAACAACTGAAATAAAACAATCAGTTTTTCTGGACATGTTATAAATTTATAAAACTTGTATTGTAAAATGGACCGTGTCCCTTTGGAAAACAATAAGAACAAGGCTAAAAGTATTTTGGAATTGTTTACACTGATGTGGACCTTTTTTTAACTATGAGTCTCAAAGGTGAAAAATATTTTGTTTCATTTATAGATGATTATAGTAAGATTGCCCCCATGTTAATTTCTTCATAATTGTTCAGTATTGTTTATTGTTATTTTAGTGTTTAGTGATGAATTCCCTTTGTCGCGGTCTCACTGATGTATAAATAAATAAATAGTAAGATTGCTAGGATTTAAACTATTAAACCTAAAACAGAAGTTTTTCATTCCTTTGTTCAATAAGTAAATGAGGTTGAAAACTTAGGAAATTGGTATTATGAGGTGTGACATTGGTAAGGAATATTAAATAGTAAGAATTATGACTACCAAAAATAAGGGTATCAAAATTAATCCCTGCCCCATGAATTCATGAGTTAAACGGTATGATTTACTAGAACAATTATGAATATATCTCATTGCTTACTGGCAGAAGATATTGTAGAAAAAAATGTTGGCCAGAAATGGTATGTGCAGCAGCTTATTTGAAAAATCCCTCTTTAGCTAACACCATTGACAATAAAATACCCTATGAAATCTGTTTTGGAAAGAAACCAGATGCTTCTAACTTTAATTTATATGGTAGTAAAAATTTTGTTAGGAAACCAGAACAAATAATAACTTCTAAATGGGATAAAAAGGTGAATATGTGCATTTTAATCGAGTATAGTGAAGTGGGATATAAAGTACTTTTGAATAATAAAATCATTGTCGCTAGGCATGTTGATGTTATCCAAGAAAACATAAGCTGTATTGGATTGGCTGAGGGCGAATCTGATAAAGTTCAAGCGATTGTGATTTTTGGGATAGAGAAATAGATAGTTTGAAACAAAATAATGCTTGAGATTTTGTTGAAATAAGGAAGTTGAAGATATCAAATGGGTCTAAATGTTGAACAGATGGATGTAGAGACTATATTCTTAAATGATCATTTAGAAGGAAAATCCACCACTGGTTTTCTTATTAGGTTATTTGGTAATGTATTATACTGGAAATCGAGAAAGAAAAAAGATGGTACAGAAGAGTCTCCATATGCAGAATATGTAGCTTTAAGTGAAGTTTAAAGTTCCAAAAAGATAGAACTTTTTGTTTTAAACATAACGATTTTTTTAAACATTAAAAACTCCTTTGTGAACAATGTCATTTTGTAAAGGACTTAAATTTATGAACTTGAAATTAATTCTCTCACATACATATGCAAATATTATTAAAATATTATATTAAATGTTGTTATATTTAACTTATTGTTTTATTCGCATATAGATAGATGTACATAATAAATTACATAAATGTTTATAGTCATACAAATGAATGTATATAAATGAATTAATTTTCACCACATTTTGAAACATTATTTTATTATTATAAGAGCTGTATGGTTTTGCAACCCTATTAATTTGGGCAGCCTCACTTTAATTTTTTTTTAAATAAAGTTATTCTTCTTATAATATTTCTTTTGCATGCTATTTTTTTGCAGATAAATTAATGTATTAAAATATTATTTTTATAAGAAGAGGAAGTCACGTGAATTGTGGTGTTCTAATAAATGAATAAGTAATTAAATTTTCCATGCAATTTTTTATTAATTTAATATCCATAATAATTTAATCATTATATTCTGCCATATGCTTCCTTTTGTCTGGGATAGTTATATCCTCTGACTGTCACCATTTAGTCGGATAGCTGGTAACGCACATTTCATGAAGTGTTTTATGCACCTTGGAATTTTGGTGTATTGCATGTCGTGGATAGGTAAGGCATATATGTGTATCCTGGACATACCTTGGAACACCAGGTACTGCACATAGGGGAAAGGTGTTAAAAAAATATGTCACTAAAATGGTATTTTATTCAGAAGCCAACAATCTTTAATGTATAATTAAGGCAAGTTGCTTTATTTCTAGAACAGCCACAACTGTCCTGTCCAGATGATTGGTGCTCTCTCACTCTTAGGGTACGTTCATGGTGAGGATTCATTCTGCGATGCTACGATAGCTACTCCCATGAGCGCTGCCCCCATGTATTCTACATCGATGGAGGGTGTTCATGCTGACTCACCATTGCATTGGTTCTTGCTGGGAGTAAAGTAACCTTCAACAGTGAATTAGCTTTTGTTTATGAAAAAGCTCTGCTTATGTTAGTGAGAAAAAATGAGCCTTTACAATTAGTTCGCGATGTTCCTGACAAAGAAAAAGGGATTCGTTTCTTACTCGGAAAAATTAATGGAATCCCATTAATTAATTAATTAATTTTTAGCTTAATTAATCTTCTTGAGCGAGTGGAGCGTAGCGTAGCGATCGGAAACGCATATCATGTATTGCTTAATAAATGTAAAAGATCCAAAAAAGAGAGAGAAAAGGAATAAAATATGTTTGTTTACAAATATCGTTGTTTGTTATCCTTCATAACCTGCAAAACAGTCAACTTTAATGCTTAATAACTTTTTTCATAGTTGAGAGAATTGATTTTGATCATATTAACCTTTTTATTAATAAATATTACTTGCCATTATCTAATATGAATTATAACCGTAGATAACGAGTCAAGTAGTAAAAGATAACCAGCAAAGAACCTGTAAGCTAATCAGTAAGCTTATCAGCGAGTACGAGTAACTGTTATAAATCACTTAACTAAATAAATACTTCAAAAGTAACTGGATGTAGTCTTCGCAAGAAAACCCAATTTTCTTTCAACTCGACAACGAAATAACCAAAAAAGAATAATCACACAAGATGAAGTAATGAGAGAGGGTAGGTGACCTGCGCACTAGAGTCCTTTTGAAGGAACCAATCACAGTCAGGCCCACATCGCGGCTTCCCTCCTCACTGCGAGGAGAAAACAAAATATTTGTTTTTCCCCGCGGTCACTGCGCGAGTGCGAGAATAGCATCGGAAGTAAGGATCCTCACTATGAACACTCCCACCTTAATACATGTGTTTGTTTTACATCGGGGCAGCGCTCATCGGAGTAGCTATCGTAGCATCGCAGAATGAATCCTCACCATGAACGTACCCTTACGGTTACACGCAGTGCATTGCAGTCTATCATCGGCTGAATTTATTTTCATGTCTGCTGATTACTAAACCTCACAAAAAGTGTCTGCCCTTTTGTAATTATTTTCAATTATGGTGTTTAAATAGCAGTGTGAAGAAGAGACTTCATTTAATATTACAAAAAACCCACTTCAGTTTTGTTTTTATATGTATGCCACTTAAAAGTGTCTACCTTATATATTATTCATTATAGAATTGCCTTAATTTTACATTAAAGAATTATGGCTTCTGAATAAAACACTATTTTTGGCCCATAGTTTGTTACTGATTACCATGCGCAGTACCTGGTGTTTCAAGGTATGTCCAGCAACCACATACTTAACTTTTTATCTACACTAGAGACCCACTATAGCACAATTTCAAGGCACATAAAACACTTGAAAAGTTTGTTACCAGCTCTTGGACTAAATGTTTAAATACGGTTGCAATTCTGGTAAAAATATTGTTGCTCGCCAAGTCAATGTCGTTATTGAAATTCCCAAATACCTTTAATTCATTGTTGTCCATAACTGCAAGAAAAATATCTTAAATTTGTTTTTATTCTTAGAGGCCCCTATTTCCTATGATAGAAGGACTATCCTTATAGAAGAGCCCATGAACCATACAATTTGAAACAGAAGCTTTAATAGAAAGGACTATTAACAAACTATGTTTTTAAAACTTTCCTTTTGGCATAAATAACATACACCCTGCACGACTTACCTACTTTTTCATTCATAAAAAAAACTCAGTTACGGATTATTACATGAACAGGTAAACAATATAACATATTAATATTATATTTGCGCAAGGTTGAGGTTTTAGCTTTAGATGCGAAGCCCTTAAAATAAATAAATATTATATTTAAAAAAAAATCAATGAAAATAAAGAATATAGTTTCAGTTGTAGGTTATTACAACTTATAACTAATCATAACCCTAATTAAATGCCTCATTTGTATTGCTATTTTTTATGAATATTTATTTATGGACCAGATATTTTTTTTTCTTTAAAAAAATAAAACACAGGGAGTTTGGTTTGGATTTTCTTTAAAACGGTATTGCAATTAAATTATTTGGAATCATTTAATTGTAATACCATTTTAAAAGTAAGGGTACTTTTTAAAATAAGGGTACTTTTTAAAAAATAAGGATTAATTTATTTTCCACCCCACTTTCTCTTAAAAAAATGGAAAATAAATTTTTCAGCCGAGCTCTCAATTTATTATCTTATATTCTCATAATTTGGACAAATATAATATAATCATTCATTATTTTAAATATATAATATAAAGTAGGCGTACCATGGAAGCTGGGTTACAACTATTTAATATGAAGCATGTGTAGCATGGTAAGCCCGGCTACAGATATTTAATATAAAGTAGGTGTAGCATTGCACACCGGGTAACAGCTAGTTCTAAATAAAATCCTATCCTAAATAAAATTTACTCACTATAAAAGAATAATAAATAAGATTTATTAAAAACTGCTCTAATAGTTTCACACACTTAATAATTCATCAGGCACGTTTTTTAAAACTATTTACAGCCACAGTAAGTAAGTAAACTATCAGGGGCATGTCAAGATAGGGGCTAAGAACAATCCCGTAAACCAGTCTGCTGACTCTAATTGATAAAGCCCACTTACCAAATCCAAACGAATAAAATAAAATCTTTCATATCAATAAAAAAACAGGAATAAGAGAGCGAAAAAACAGCAACACAAAAATAAAATATCTATTTAAATTATTGTCAATTTAATTGATAGTAGTCAATAATTGGCATTTTGATATCAATATGTTATTTTTTCATTTGACTCTACTTCTTTCGGGTGTCGATGTTTGGTGAATGAAATTTAATTTATATAATATATAATCTAAACATAAACAATTAATATAGATATTATGCAATAATATGTCTATACGTGTATATGTGTGTGTATGTATGTATATACACACACATGTATATATATATATATATATATATATATATATATAATATATATATATATATATACAAAGTGTAAGGTATTAATATATACATAATGTACATAATACACACCAAATGTAAGGTACGCATTTTCTAGAATAGCCAAGTTCAGATGGTACTGTTCTTTATGTTATCGCCATTGAAGCGGGACACAATAAATAAATACAGTCTTCGCACAGTTATTTAAACAAATATTAGAACAGACATTTAATGAATAGAAGAAACCTTTAATGTATTTTGAGCGAAATAAATACAGTCTTTGCACAGATATTCAAACAAATTACATACATTTTAAACGGGCTAAATATATTTTTGAGACATCTACAATTTACAAATATTACAAAAGAATTTTGTCGAATGCCGGAAAACTTCTTATATATTTTCAACTAAATAAATACAGTTTGGAGACAGTTATTCATACGGGCATCACAACAGACATGTATTGAATCATCAGTTAATTTTTACCACTTTTCACAGAAGGGGCAGCACGTGTGAATGGATTGTTTCAGATTTAAGTTTAAGTTTAAAAGATGAAGATGTAATGTACACAAGGTAATAAAGTAAATGCTTACCTCTATTATTGAAAAATGATAACGAGTGTTTCATTCACTGGGGAAATGAAGCTTTGAACTGTAGGGAAAATGTGTTTTTAAATTACTGATATTTATAATAATTCTGTTCAAGTTTTCCTTTTGATTAAAAAACAAGAATTTTATTTGTAGAAAATTTCACAAATGAAATATCAAATAAAAATGTCAATATTTTAATGCAGAATTGTTTTTTCTTTCTTTTTTTTATTTAACCATATCCTTTAATGAAAAGATAAGTACCTATATGTTATATGAACTGTAGGGAAAATGGGCTTCATTTCATTAATGACCAAGAACCTAATAATTATCTCTCACTTATTGGTGCGATTCAAACTTGGCCAGTTTTCGTTAACTTACATAAGGCCGTGGCCGCTTTAACTTACATAAAGTTCATACAAACCCGAATTTTTTAAGTCATCAAATATCTTATAATAATCCTGAATCCTTATCCTAACGGCCTGAATCATTAAATGTCTGACATTTTATAATAAATCCAATCGCTATAGTCATCATTTAACAAATACTGGCCAAGTTGGAAGTTCACAAATAAGTGAGAGGGTATTATTAAGTTTTTGACAAGGTATTAAAAGCATAAAACTTGGCCCAATATTATGATATCATAACTTTCATAGGCAAAATGTTTTTGGGTGAGGCCTGGAGCTTGGCCTCTTTCTATCAACGTTAGATATTTTGGGGGATAATCATTAAATATCATCAAAAATAATTTTCACTTATTTATAATAAGATCAAGAAAATAAACATGAAATAACTTTTATTTATTTCTGTTTTGTCACTCTAGAGTATACCGTTAGAACGGCACCTAAATTTGGCAACTTTTCTAAGATTCGGTAGCATGCACAATGTTTTTATTTATATCAATTTTTTACATTGTTATTGCGGTTTGAAAAAGACACTTGTGAACATTGAAAGTCCGTTAGCCATAAAGCAAATTTAATGCTGACTGCAAAAAACTAATTTAACGTTTAAAAATAATGTGTAAAAGGCAGAAAATATTAGAGGTTTCCTACAAAAAAAAACGCTTTGTTTTCTAAATACTTTCATAAAAAAAAGTATAAATCATGACTGCCAACTACTTTATAAATTTTAACTTAACTTGAAGACATTTCAGTAGATTAATAATCAAACATTGTCCAAGTGCTTTATGTATATACAGTCTGATTTTGAATCAGACTATTTATATATAAATATATTTATATATAAATATATTATTTGTATAATATTTATACAAATAGTTTGATTTTGATGAAAATTAGCACAAAAAAGAATTTACTTATTCAAAAATACAAGTTCGTTAACAATCATAATCCGCTAACCAGACCACAGGTTCTTGTGTAAAATTCGCTCTAAGTGAAATGATAATTTATTGAGTATTTTGATATTTAATGAAATCAATTTTATTTAAACTATGTACACTAGAAATTGAAGTCAAACTTTACAAAGAACACATTATATCAATATTTTTTGGTCAGTTGTCTGATAGGTACAAATTGTGTTAAATTTAAATCTAACTTTATTATTAGCCTACTTGAGACAATCATGAAATGGCCAAATATTACAAAAATAATTTGCCCTTTTTAGGGAAATCGTACAAAAAAGTGTCAACGTGAAATAAAATGGATAAATAAGTTTTTTTTTGCTTATTTTTTTTTGTAACACTCGGCTTAAGAATTATTATACCTGCTTAAATAATAAATATTATACTCAAGTTTATTTTTAAAATAGATATTATTATTGAAAATTTTAACTTGAAAATGATCATCGTTATTATGTGGCTCTTTTTTTTTTTCTTTTTCTTTGTTACCTTTTTCTTAATATTGTGTTCCATAATATTTTTTTCAGGATATTTCGTATTTTTAATCATTTTAATAAATAAATAATGGATATAATTTCTCATTTTTCTTGATATTTGTACTTTATATTCGGATATTTTGGTATCCCAGTGTTAAAGTTTTCATTTTGTTCAATTTATGTAATAATTGTAAAGTTTTTTAAATTATTGATATGTTATAGTAACACTGTTCAAGTTTTCCATTTGATTAAATAACAGAATAATTAATTCTATCGTATATTATAAAATAAATTTTAAAAAATTCTGTATTTATAAAATCATTTGAATTTTCATTTGATATTTCATATTTTCCCGAAACAAAATATGAAATATCAAGTGAAAATTCAAATGATTTTATAAATACAGAATTTTTTAAAATTTATTTTATAAAATACGATTATAATATTGTTGATGCTTCGTTATTAATTTAATGATGTATTGATAAATAATTAATTTTACGTTATTTTATTTGTTTAAAGTTATCAAAGAAATATCAAATAAAAATTCAAAGGATGTTATAAATAAAAAGTTTGTTTTTTAATTTATTAAAAATTAGTATTATAATATTCATGCTTTCTTTTTGATTGAGTGATCATTACTCAAAATAGTAACTTTAACGAGATCATCATTGTTATGATTTGTGTACCGTAGTTTGTTTTTTGTTTTGTTTTAATGATAGGTTACGTAATAATGTTCAAGTTTTCTTTTTCATCAAGTGTTCAATATTGAAACTCCTAACTTAAAAGAGATCATCATCGTTATTATGATTTGATTTTTTTTTTCAATGATATGTTACATAATAATGTTCAAGTTTTCTTTATTTTTATTATTGAAAATTGTAACTTGAAAGAGATCATAATTGTTATTATACTGTTATATATTGTTAAATAATTTTTTTTGTCACATATTGATGTTCAAGTTTTTTTTTTCATTATGTGATGTGTCGATGAATGTTTCTCTGCTTTATTAATCAACATTTTTTTTCAGTTTTTGAGTTTCATTGCAGTTAATTCAATTTCTGATTTCGCTTATGACAAATGATATTTTCCTTAAAGTATTTTGATTTTAAATTGTACAAATGTCATAAATCCTGTGTTCAATACAAATTAAACCATTTGAATTCATCAAATAATCTATTAATTGTGGGATCCATTAAATGAAATTTAAACAATAAAATGTATATATTTAATTATATTAATTTTCATGTAACATAAACAATATGCTTTCATTACATTTACTATAATGAAATTTAAAAAATATCTGAATAAATATACGGAACGAAATGGAATAATAGAAATGTATTATAAAAATATTTGAGTAATATCAAAATTGAATGATGTCAATATATGAAGATTGATCTAATACAATATCTTATTATTGTACAAAATATAATCTCAATAAACACTATAAAATAAAAACATAGATATCTTTTAAAAGGCAACAATGAAAAGGCCCCTTTATGATATCCATGAAAGTCAAAGTATAATATCAGAATAACTCAGTAAATATTATCTCTTTAATTAATAAAAATTACTAAAAGACTGAGTAATTGTCATATCGATTAACAAAAACTAAAACCTGAAACATTTTAAAATAAAGGAAAACAAAATTCACCAATACATTATTTAATCAAGAACAAAACATCAACGTTATTACAATCGTATATTATTAAATAAAGGTAAAAAAAAACTCTGCATTTATAACATCATTTGAATTTTTATCTGATATTTCATATTTTGAACTGTTCCTCAAATAAAATATCATAAAAATTATATATCTTGTTATTTGCTCAAATGAAAAACTTAAACAGTATTATAACATATCTATAATATAAAAAAAATGACAATAATAAATTGAACAAAATTAAAACTTGAACACCAGGATACCAAAATATTCGAATATAAAGTACAAATAGCCAAAACAACAACAAAATTATATGCATTATATAATAGTTATTAGAATAATTAAATATACAAAATATCTTGAAAGACAAAAAAAAAACAGCTATATGAAAATCATAAAAATAATAATGATCTCTTTCATGCTAAACTTGACAATAATGATATCAAATTTAAAACGACTCTTGATTAAAATATTTAATAATTACCCATTGGAATCCGAGTATACAAAAATTTAAATAAAACATTTAACTCCTCCGCCTTTCTTATATATATTTTTGATGTGTGCGTTGTTTTCTGTGTGTGTTTATGTGTTATGTTTGTGTTTAGGACCAGGAAAGAATATAAATAGATATTAAATTTCCTAGAAATATTTATTTTCGTATTGTAATTTAAAATCTATTATTCTATTAGATTAATATTATTATAATTGATTAGTATGTTTTTTTTATTTTGTTAATATTTTTTTTAGATACATTACATAATTATTTTACCAGTTTGATTTATTTTGTTGAGCCTTTTTTTAAAATATTTTATATGAAGTTATTTATAATACATTTTTTTCTTATTATGTCAAAAAATCATGTAGCATTAGTGTATCTGAATGAATAAATCAAAAATTTTTTTCCCAATTTTTTTTTAAAAGGGCCAATTGTTTTTAAAATTGTTGGCTATTCTATTTTTTTTTTCTTAGCTAGACTAATAATAAATACAGTTTTACATTTGGATCAAAATTCGCCTAAATGAAAGGACAGGTCGAAAAATACTGGCTTAATTTGGAAGGAATTTCAAATAAAATGTTTCTGAAATGCTTAAATTAAAAGGTCGATCCATAAATGGCCTACCTGAAGATAGATGTTGAGAAGCGACTTTGAGGAGATGTAAATACGCAAAGAAGGCCAAGAGAGAAGACATAGCCCCAACTCGTTTGAAATCCCGAACACTACTGAACACCACCACCTGTGGATCAAGCCGAGTCCCCTACCCACCTACCCGCCTACTCGCCAACGAAACATCCCCACTACCCTTGTCTAGACATATCCATAACTCCCCTCCATCTCATAGGATAGTAATACCACAAACGTTACATCATAGAAGTAATATCTCAAAATATTAAAATAATATTGTATTCCCGAAAAAAAAGCCCGACTAGCAGGAACTTGAAGGAAACTAAGGAGTAATTCTACCTTGTAACTTTTTTTTACCATTTTCTTTTTTATGGGCTTAAATGCATCCCTTACTAATCAAAAATGATATCCAAGAGTGTCTATCTGCCGGAATGTGCCAAAAATTCGATTTTTCAACTAAAATCCAGATAAATTTCAAAATTCCATTTTTTTTTTATCTTTGTTACAAATATAAATTATAAAAATAAAACTTAAAAATAATAAACATTTCAATAGATTAAAGTCGATTTTCTCAAAACTATGTTTTACAAATCAGGCGATCTAGCGTCTTCAATTTTAGCCCGATCAACTACATATTTTAACTCCTGCTTCCTTATGATATTTGCTAGTACATTACTTAAGATTTTTTTGATTCATTAAATTATAACGATTTTATGACCGATTTTCTATGGATTTTTTAATAGAAAATGAATAATTGTTCTCCAGTTTCGAAAAAATAATTATTTCTTCGAAATCCTACGTACTTTACTATATTTAACCTGGTCTTTCGAAATAATTTTAGTTTTTTGTTCTAGATTAAAAATTGCCACCTCCAGACTATCGCCCATGAAAAAAAGAGGGTTCCCGTTCGTCAGACACAGCGCCGACATTTTTTTTTCGAAGAATTGAAACTTTTTTTTTTTTTTGGATACTCTAATATCCCATATAAATCGTTTGATATAAAGAATTGAAAACTCTTGATTTAATTTTTACTTATAAATTCAAGAAAATGACTTTAATTTTGATCGCACAAGAAAGTGTTACCTCTTAAGCTACACTGGGTGCCTGGGCACTCAGGTATATTCGGAAATGATGAAGCAGATAAAATGGCAAGACAGGTGGGCCAATGAACGCCGCTGTGGACCAGAACCAGCCTGTAAAGTATCTCTAACCCTAGCCAAAGGACTTATTATTGTTGACTGGGCGAGGACAGGACATCTAGACATTTGGCAAAGAATCCAAACGCAAAGACACTCAATGCGTTTACTTAGATAGATAGGAAACGAAGAAAGCCAATTTTGTCCCTACATAGAAAGGCTATGAGGATGACTGTTGCTCTTCGCACAGGTCATGCAAAGATGAACAAACATCTACACAACATGGGCCTGGCTACAACCTCTCTATGCAGGACGTGTGGGATAGAGATGGAAACGCATTTTGTGATTGCACAGTACTAACAAGAAGGCGATTCATGCACTTTGGATGTTGCGAAAATAACAGACCCGGGAAGAGATTCTGAGCTTACACCTCGGAAGATAAGAGGGTTCGTCAAGGATGCAGGGCTGCTAGAAGTGACCCAGCAGGATATCAGGGGCACAATAGATCTTTTAGGTCGGGTTGCTTTCCCCTTAGGGGGCCCTGATTCTATCTATCTATCCATATATGGCCTAGTTTCAGATGTGCTATGAAAAAAAAATCTCAGTTTGGATGAATTTCATACATCTGAGCAATTATTCAACAGATTCCAAGTACCAAAACCGAAATGCACGTGACCCTTCAAATAACAGAACATATTATAATGAGTTTTGCGAGGGTTTTCTCTTACCAAAGCCCTCGGTTGGTCGTGATCAACAATACATGGCCTACCACGAAATTTTTGGAATCATAGCTGTACGGTCCATTTCACTGATGCTTCCTTCATCCCAAGCTGCATTGATGTAAAGCGCAGTTTGAACCACACTTCGATCATGACGAAAACCTTGTTTTGACTTGGTGAATTTTAGAGGTCCTTACTCATAGAAAATGTAACACAAACTAAACCTACCTTTGGAGGAAAAGCAACATCAATAACCATTGTTTATAATCCATTAACTAGACTTTTGATTATCTTTGTTTACTTGGCAAGCACTTTTAAGTATCTCTGCTAAAGAGTTCCAACTTCTAAGTAACATTAGGTAGACATTCACTGCCTATAGAAAGGTACTTAAACACCAACTATTAAACAGAACAGAACCTCCCTAAATGTAATAGTACTGACAATAACCTACCTGTTTAAAGAGGTTTAAGCAACGGAGAAAACACACTCCTATCAACTCAAAGAATAAATAAATAGAAAAATTCTGAAACCGAATTCTCTTTGTATTTTAAAGAGAATTTCTCTTTGTATTCTAGGAAGAATAGCAGAATCTATTCTTGTAGACTGGCTTGCTATCATTCAGAGCCCCATATATGGCTGAAAAATTCTCTTTTTTTTCTTATTAATTTAATTATTATTTAACTTTTTGGTATATTTATTAGTAGTATTTTATATAATATCGTTATTTTTTTGTTTTGTTTTGTTCATTTGTATTAATAGCTTCATCAATATATTTTCATTTATTTACTTAATTCATATAATGTTTTTTTTTTTTTAGTTATTTTTATTTAAAATGCCTACAAGGTCGATCAACACGTTGTGTATGGAGCAACCCAAGTGTAGGATCCCCTGCAAGGAAGAGACATAAAGGATTGGGGAATTACAATATCCCTACATCTAATATGTTTGATTTATTGTCAGACAACGAAGATCAGGAAGATGAAGAAGCCTCAGCTCAAGTGATTAAAGAAAAAATTCCACCCATAGTTTTAGATAAAGGTGCTATAAAGCACGAGCAGCTAATTACTAAACTCAAGCCTATTGTGAAGTCACAATTCTTTTTAAAATATAAGAAAAACACAATTGTCATTCAGGCTAGCTCACTGGAAGATTTCAAGGCTGTAAAATCAGTTTTAAATGATAATAAGCATAAATATTTTACTTACACTCTACAGAGTGAAATAAAACCTCAGTTAGTTTTAAAAGGCGTGGATTCCTCAGTATCTACTCAAGAAGTGTTAGAAGATTTAAGTAGACAAAAGCTTAATGTAACACTGATCACCCAATTTTGTAAAAAAATATATAATACCGAGGAGATAAGATACCCAATGTTTCGAGTGCAGTTGGCCTCGAAAGATGAACTTATGAAAGTGGAGCACATACGCTACGTTTGCCATTGTGTTGTCAAATGGGAAAGATTCAGGAACAATAAACCTTTAAAGCAGTGCTTCAAATGCCAAGCATTCGGGCACGTCGCAGCCAACTGCTTTAGGCAAGCCAAGTGCGTGAAATGCACTAACAACCACGAAACTAAAGACTGCATTAAAGAAGAAAGTGTTCCCCCTCAGTGCTCTAATTGTGGTGAGGCTCATCCAGCCAGTTACACGAAGTGCAAAGTTTACTTAGAAAACCTGAAGAAAAAACAAGACTACCTTCAGAGGAAGAAAATATGAGGCAGGAATAGCCAGCAGCCACCCAGTATAGACAGGACGAACTTCCCTAACCTACAGGTCCCAACAACATCAGCATGGAGTCGAGGAACACAAGCCAGCAACAGCCAAAACGATTCCAGTGGAATATCAGGTACATTTAAGGTAATTAAAGACTTGTTAACAAACTTTAGTCTCAGTGAAATTGTCAATTAAATAAAAGATATATTTCATAAGTTAAATCAAACTAAAGATCCTTTTAGTAAAATCCTTGTAATAGTAGAATCCTGGTAATAGTAAAATCCTTGTAATAGTAGAATCCTGGTAATAGTAAAATCCTTGTAATAGTAGAATCCATTGTGGATTTATGTGCTTAATAAACGTATCTAAATTAAATATGCTATTTTGGAATTGCAATTCTATTAGGGGTAAATTCTTACAACTACAGTATTTTTATATAATAATAATGTCGATATAGCGGGAATTTGTGAAACACATTTGCATGAACAACACAATATGCACATTAATCAGTACAAAATCTACAGAGCTGACCGCAATGAAAGGGGAGGAGGTGTGGCTATTATTATTAAAGAAACAATTAATCACCAACTGATGCCCTTACCAAAACTTCAAAATATCGAAGCAATTGCCTTAAAAATCGAATCAGAACAAGGACCCGTAATAATAATTTCAGCATACAAACCACCTAATAAACAACTAAATTTAAATGACTTAAATAAATTATTTAACACGGGAGGATCAGTATTAATTATGGCAGACCTCAATGCTAAAAATGTAGCCTGGAACTGCTATACAAATAATAAAGTTGCTTTTAGATTATACACTCCAAAACGGAATTTTCCTACAACATTCTGAAACCCCCACTCGATATCCATCAAATAAAAATATTAAACCTAGTGTGATTGACATTGTCCTTTCAAAAAACGTAAAAATTCTTTCTCGAATAAAATCAATAGTAGAATTATGTTCTGACCACAATGGAATCATTTTCAAATTAGGATTGAAGTATAACAGACATTTTAAGTCAAAACTCAAAATTCTATCAACTAATTGGTCCGAATATAGAAAACAAATGACAGGCTTACTGAATAATGAAAAAGAACCCGAAATAAAAAATATTCATGATTTAGAAGAGTATATATGAATATTTACAGAGTTCCTACGGAAGTCATTTAATGATTCATCCAAAATAAATATTAAATCACCCAAGATACCTCAATACTTGAGGGAAAATTATATGACAAACCTGCTACTAAAAATTAAAAATTGGTGTAGGAGAACATTCCAAAAGAAAAGAGAGCCCGTGTTTAAAATAATAGAACAAATACTTTCAAGATCAATAAGTAATTTAATAAATAAGAAAAGAAATGAGGATTGGGAAAAGAAGTTAAAGTCAGTTAATAGTAACACTAAATTGTGGTAATTACACAAAATATTCCATCAAAAAAATAAAACTAGCTATCCTCCCATTAAATACAACGGAAAAGTCAGCTATTCGTCAAAAGATAAAGCAAACCTTGTAGCAGATTTCTTAATCGATGCCAGCAAGCAAAATATAAATATTGGCTCACCCCATCACACACAAAAAATTGATAAATTCATTAGAAATTACTTAACAGCAAATTCCAACTACGAAAGCCCTAAATCAATGAAAGCTACATATGCAGAAATTTATAAAATCATTAAGACTCTTAAAAATAGAAAAGCTCCCGGTATCGATAGAATAAACACATTACAAATAAAATATCTTCCTCCGATCGGAATCAATAGGCTGCTAATAATAATAAACAAAATACTAGAATTTCAATATTTTCCCAATAGTTGGAAAAAAGCTCTTGTTATACCTATCCCAAAACCAAATAAAAACAAAGAGGAAGCAACAAGTTATCGTCCGATAAGTATATTAAGCATAATTGGTAAAATAACCGAAAAAGTAATTTTGAAGAGACTGGATGCCTATATTAATTCAAAAAATATTCTTAGAAATGAACAATTCGGATTCAGACATAAACATTCCACTACCGCTCAGCTAGCCCGACTTGTAGACCATATCACAGGTAGTTTTAATGATAAAAAGCATACAGGAATGATTACATTAGATGTTGAGAAAGCCTATGATACGGTTTGGCATAATGGGTTATTATATAAATTGATAATGTATAACTTCCCTCCTTATCTAGTAAATATAATTCATTCCTGGCTCTCTAATAGAACAATAATTGTTTCGATAGAAGGTGAAAAATCATCCTCAAGAGACTTGTGCTTCGGACTGCCTCAAGGTTCATCAATCAGTCCAAAACTCTAGAATATATTTATAAATGACATGCCTAAGATCCCAAACGTCCATATGTCGCTATTTGCTGATGACACTGCCTTTTATACGTCATCATATAGAACTGATACTAGATAGATAGACTGAGTTTAGCAATCAGAAAAATCTCACACTATTATACGAAATGGAAAGTAAAAATTAATAGTAATAAAACTCAGGCAATACTTTTCACAAAACGAAGACCTAAGCACATTCCTAATATAACTTACAGTAACATTATAATCCCATGGGAGAAAAACATTAAGTATTTAGGGGTAAACTTAGACAGCAGGCTAAATTTTGCAAAACATGTTAATTATATTTGTGATAAAGCTAACAAAACTCTCTGTAAAATATATCCTTATTTCAACAAGAAGTCCTCACTGAGCCCATCTAATAAACTACTCCTATTTAAATCAATAATAAGACCTGTATTATCATACGCTTGCCCTGCATTCAGCTTTATATCAAAATCAAATATGAAGAAAATACAAATATTTCAAAACAAGTGTCTCAGAATAACCAATAACTACCCGTACTATAAAAAAATCTCAAAAATCCACACTGAAACGAAAATACCATACATAAAAAATATATATATAAACTTACGTATAGTTTCTTTCAAAGATGCAGGAAAAGCAGGAACCCACTGATAAAAGAAATAGGTAACTATACCAAAACATCAGGTAAAAGATACGTGCATAAACGTACTAAACATATCCTTATGAACAGGAATACTGAACAGTAAATATGTAAGCTCTAGGTGGTATATCTAGTATACTGATCTCTGGTCCTATTATCTCATAGCTAGGACTAGCAACTAGCTTTAGGTACTAAGCTGTAAACATAAACACAGGTCTTCTACAATCAGTCTTTAATGAATTTAGTTTGCTTCAATTAGTTTTATGCCTATTAATTATTAATTACCTCTCCTATTACTTATCAGTGTAATATCTCTTCAAATAATTATTATCATTATCATTGTAATTAAGTATTATTTATCATTAATTATTTTATTTATCGTTAATTTATATTATCATTATATCATGTGTCTTAGTACGTAGTTAGTAGTATGTCAGGATTTTTGTGACATTTTTCCCTTATAAATAATTGATAAACTTTATTTTAATCACTGCAGTGTGTTAATCCTAGGAAAAGAGTGTTTGTGTGGTATAGAGGTACACACGTGTTATTGTATTCGTTGTCTTTTATTCAATAAACATATTAAAAAAAAAAAAAAAAAAAAAAGTCTTGACACGGGGAGAGTCATAGTCTAGGTTGAAATCGTCTAGGACTCACAGTATGGAGATCACGAGTTCGAAACACTGAACCCCAATAGTTACAGATTTGTGTTATTAGATTTTAATATTAATTATTTGGTTTCTAATTTATTTTTTCTTTTATAGATGTAGAAAGTAGGTGTAGCATAGCACGCCGGGTAACAGCTAGTTATTACTAAAATAGTAAAAATAATAACACTTACTGCTTAAGTCGATGCTCATGCTTGGAGATTACCTTTTAGCCCTTCACTATCGCACAAACAACTGTTTAGAAGATTATTAATAAACTAGACTTATTTGTTGCAAAAAATGTGGACTCTGACCTCTTTGCTTGTCAACAGTGAGCGTACCGTTTTTGAACCCCAAGACACTCGTGTTTACATTGCTAATGTAAACACGACAAACTTGTGTATGTGTTTGTGCTGCTCGTGTACTCATCACAAATGTGACATTTATTTTTTGACTTTTGCTCTCATAAATCGGTCATTTGCCCCACTGAGTGTAGAGACCTTATGCTACCTTGCTGATTACAATTTTCACGGGAAGTATATATATATATATATATATATTTCTTCATGAAGACACCTGAGAATGTTTTATCTAGTTGAAAGAGAGTTAACATTGTCAAAACAAATCGGAGGGGATCTGCTGCTAAAGAGATTGACAGGGAAGAAGAGCTAATGTGGAGAAAAGGGAATTCCTTTACTCCCCCAACAAGAGCCTGCACTCCGAAGAGATACTAATTAATTATGCTTCGAGTGGGAGGTCGTTAGTAGCTTCAAAAGCGGTTCTAACAAACTCCAACAAGTCCCGCGGTAATTAGCAATGGTCTTGGAGGAAAACATTTAGTCAAAAGGAACGTTTTGTTCTACGGATGTGGTTTAGGGAATACGTCGACTCATCCCAGTCCACATTTATAAATAGTTATTCATTACATTCAAGCAGTTCGTTTATTTTCCCTCGGCAAACACTTGGCATCCTCTCGTTCTGAATAATTTAGACAATAGTTCTAGACTTGAATTTCTCCTGGTCTAAATCCTTCCTTTCATTATATATATGAGAAAGCCCGGGAAAATCAGGAAACTGAAAAGGAAATTACAAAAAGTGGTAAGTGCAACTAAGGCATTTAATTCACTAACATTTTAACTCACAATAACTAAAAGTTAACACGAGCGGAAGCAATCTAACCATAGAACGGATGGGGCTGGTTTTCTCAGCAAGGGGTGGATGGTAGCTAATACAAGCGGAAACAATCTAACGATAGATCGGTTAGGACTGGTTTACTCAGCAAGGCGTGGATGGTAGTTAATACAAGCGGAAGTAATCTAACAATATAACTGATAGGGCTGGTTTACTCAGTAAGTGGTGGATGGTAGTTAATACAAGTGGAAACAATCTAACGATAGATCGGATAGGACTGGTTTACTCAGTAAGTGGTGGATGGTAGTTAATACAAGCGGAAGTAATCTAACATAACTGATAGGGCTGGTTTACTCAGTAAGTGGTGGATGATAGTTAATAGAAGCGGAAGCAATCTAACTATGGAACGGATAGGGCTGGCTTCCTCAGCAAAGGGTGGATGACAGTTATTACATGGGAAAGTAATCTAACCATAACATGGACATGGCTGGTTTCCTCAGTAAGAGGCGATTTGTAATGATAGTTAACCCTTAGGCCGGGCGCAAATTGAGCCCAGGGCAGACGCAGCAGAGGGGCTTCAGAAATAGCGGGAAAACAGACACAGGAGGTCCGTAGGACCCGTTCAGAGCCGTCACCGCAAATTGAACCCAGGTAGTTCCGATAGAAGGCGCTGTGTTGCTGATCCTTGAGTCCAAATCTGACGATAAAAACAGTACGCTTTTTTTGTCGTGTGTATTTTAACAAAAAATGAAAGAGAGGGAAATCTAGGAACTTTTTGAGAAAAAGAGAAACTCATGGCGAGTTTAATATTTTAAAAACGATTTCGGATATATTACTCGAAATATTAAGTAGATTTAAAAATATAGCGAAACATGAAAATATTATCTAATAATATCCTTTTTCAAAAGAAAATTCTGAGGTCAAGCTAAATTAAAAACGCCCTAGTATGAACATCACCTATTCCATAAATGTTTCATTTATTTATTTCCTCTCCTTACACACACGTTTTGGCCTTTAGACCATTTTCAAATCACTAGAAAAAAAAATAAAGTGTTAACATCTCATTCGACCCTCAAAGCCATTTATATTAATATAACTTTAGAATTTTCTTTTTTAAACCTAATTGTAATTTTTAATTCCTTCTCCCAAATTTTAATTAACTTACCCTGTTAAAAACATTTTTTTCTTTCTTCTCTACAAAATTTCCAATTTTCCTACTTATATTATTTCTAAGGCTATTAAAATGATTTTTACAAGTATCTAATGATTTTAAAATACACTCTACATCTACTATTACATTTATTATATCTATCTGGGCATTCGTCAGAAACAAATCTACATTTTCATTTAATTAATTACTTCCTAAGGGATTTTTATAACAGTTAAATTCACAACCAGTTCTTTCTTATAAACACTCATTATACTTCTTTATTAGTTCACTATCCGCATCATTATTTCTAAATAATAAATTTTCTCTTATATTCTTACACTCTACAAAGGTTTTATGTTTACCATTTTTTAATTATGGTGCATCGATTGCTCGGACCATTTGCGCCATTTTCTATCTATTATCACATTTTAGTTTTATTATTTTTATTCTCTGGTATGTTTGTAATTTATTCCTTAATTTACCTAGATTTAACTTATTTCCTTATTATTAGATAATCTATGAAAACATTGAACTCTTCTTAGCATTTTACCTTAGCATTAACATTTAGATTAGTAATAATAGAATTTAAATCTTTCTTAGTACTCCCAACAAGCCAGTATCCTTGATTAATATCAAAATCAATCAGTTCTTCAGCAGATTTATTAAAAATATCAGTATTTTTTAGTTTCTTTAAAACGTTAGGGTGACAACAATTTTCGAACCGTACAGAAAATGTGGTGGAATTTGAAAATTATTTTTACATTCTTTTAAATAATAAGTTTTCCCCAGTGCCTTAAGGTGCTTTTTTCTTCCTAAAAACAAATCCTTTACTCAACTTTAATTCACTAAAAATTGTTTACACTCCTCCTTTTTTCTTCTTAAATACTCATTCATCGAAGCTCCTTTTTTATCTGCTTCCATTCTAATTATATTATAGCGGTGGCCCTCCACCAACATCAAACCGATGGGCCCTTCAAGGGAAGACTTGCATCGAAAAAAATGTACTCCACCTTCAAATACTGACAAATGCACGTAGAGGAGAACATGAACTGGCTCAAGCCAGCAATTTTGATTTGTAAATTTTCTTTGGGGGTAGGGAAAAAAATTATCTCATATCCTTATTTTCTCCAGAAGAAAATTCCGAGGTCCAAGCTTAACTAAAAATGTGATGTTAACACTTACTTTATTTTTCTTCATGTGATTTGAAAATGGCCTAAAGGCCGAAATGTTACGTGTAAGGAGAGGAAATAAATAAATAAAATATTTATGGTTTGAGGTGGTGATCATAATAAATTTGAGGTGTTTTTAATTAAAAATACCATTAACATAACAATTGAATTCATACATTTTGAAGGGAGTCTAGAGTTCAAATTTATTCTCAACGAAATTCGAAATTAAAACAATTGAATTAACCCAAAAAAATGAAATGAATTGAATGAAACTTAGGCCATATTAATAACCTTAAAAATGCTATAATGTTACTATATTTTTAAATGAGTATGTACTTTGAATTTCTAATATACAACTCGACAACAATTTTATAAAATACATGAGATTATTAAAGTGAAATTAAAGGAAAGGAATGTAGTGCTCAGAGGCCAATTGGAAATGAAGTTAAGTTAGCAGTATGTCTTAGGCAAGCATAGATTTATTTTATGTACATATCATATTTAGCAATTTTATTTAAAATTACAGTAAAAATTGAGACAAGAAAAATAATTAACGTACTAGAAAATGAAATTATACAATAAGTAAAATGAGCAAATAAACAAAATAATTCAATCTGAGTGAAGGTTTGTGTTGTTTCTTCCTCATCATGTTAATTGATAATCGAGGGAGTTAGTAAATATGATGGATTATCAGCTAATTCTCAACCATCGTTCCGAGATTGAGAATAAATTTTGTCTTCAGCCTCCGTAACTGCAACAAATAGTTTTCTTATTTTTAACTGTTGATATTACAAGGGCATAACTTTTGTTAGATTGTATATCGAATTCCGTTGGTAGTTTATCAATTTTGTCCACTGGTCTTCGGCCTTCTTTCCTATAACAACATTTATTAGATATTAGAACACAAATAATATAATGCAATAGTATTTCTTTTCAAATACTTGGCTACTGGGGATATGTTTAAAATAATAGCTATAGGTTAGGAGAAAGGACAGTTCCCAACATTATGTCTAAAGTATGTCGGGCAATATGGACACACTTGCAACCTATTTAAATGCCTGAACCTAATGTCAAAATGTGGGAAACAATTACAATAGAGTATGAGAGAAAGTAGGAATTTTATTTTAAAAAAAAAATGAGCTATTGACAGTAAACATGTAACCATAAGAAAACCAGCTTTGAGTGGTTCTTCATTCTTTAAATACAAACAATTTTCTCACTTATTTTTGTTCACTTAATACAATTTGCTTGGATTCAATTGTAAACTCAATAATGTTTTTAAGAGTTGCTTTATTTTTAAATCTACTTTGTATTTCTATAAATATATTGAAAATAGGTAAAATAACCTGAACTTACATAATTCATTCTTATAATACTCACTATTTTTGTTCACTTAATTTATTTTTTTCAATTCAATTGATATATTAATAATATTTTTGAGTGTAAGTACATCTTTAAATGTAAATCTACTTTGTATTTCTATTAAAATAATGAAAACAAGCAAAATAACCTGCACTTACATAATTCATTTTGAAAATAACACTATTTTTATTCACTTGATTTATTTGTTTCAATTCGATTGTTATATTAATAATATTATTGAGTGTTACTACATCTTTAAATGTAAAACTACTTTGTATTTCTATTAAAATAATGAAAACAGGTGAAATAACCTGTACTTACATAATTCATTTTTATAATAATACTCACTATTTTGTTCACTTAATTTATTTGTTTCAAATCAATTGTAATCTCAATAATATTTTAAAGAGTTGCAACATTTTTAAATGTAAATCTACTTTTTATATTAAAAACAGACAAAATAACCTGTACTTACCGTTGTCCGTGTTTAATTCGTTGGCGATTTTATCCCATATCTGGTCTTTACTTGTCGTCCTCATATAATTCAGAAGACTTGTATCTCACAACACAGTAAAATTTTTCACTTCACATATTAAACTTTCCATGATTAAATGGAATGGAGAGGGAGCCAGTACCGACAGAGGACGTAGGAAACTGTGTTTTAAACACAAAAACGCCAAGGGACGACAGAGCCCTTGCCGCGCCTGCGCCTGCGCTGGCTTCAATAAGCGGCTCTCCATTGAAACCTATGGTTTACAGAAACGCCCAGGCCTGTGCTTCGTCTCTGCTGCGTGTGCGCTGGGCTCAATTTGCGCCCGGCCTTAAAGTGCCAACGAAGGCATATACCGACACCCCTGACACTGCTAACAACGGCATATAACGTCGTACCGATGTGTGCCTGTAGCTCTAATGTCGGTATATTCCGACACCCCTAACACTTCTCGCCACTGGTAATGACGGCATATATCGACGCAACGATCGGTGGCTCAAGTGCTATCGTCGGTATATACCGACACCCCTGACACTGCTCCCCACTGCTAACAACGGCATATAACGTCGTATCGATGTGTGCCTGTAGTTTTAATGTCGGTATATTCCGACACCCCTAACACTTCTCGCCACTGGTAATGACGGCATATATCGACGCAACGATCGGTGGCTCAAGTGCTAACGTCGGTATATACCGACACCCATCACACTTCACGACCGCTATTACGACGGCATATACGATGTGTCCCTACAAATATAATGACTACTTGTTATGACATTATTATGGACTTCCTTACACCTCTCCCTCTCCACTCCTATCCCACATCCCCTAGTCCCTCTCCACTCCTATCCCACATCCCCTAGTCCCTCTCCACTCCTATCCCACATCCCCTAGTCCCTCTCCACTCCTATCCCACATCCCCTAGTCCCTCTCCACTCCTATCCCACATCCCCTAGTCCCTCTCCACTCCTATCCCACATCCCCTAGTCCCCGCTCTCCACTCCTATCCCACATCCCCTAGGCCCTCTCCACTCCTATCCCACATCCCCTAGTCCCTCTCCACTCCTATCTCACATCCCCTAGTCCCTTCTCCACTCCTATCCCACATCCCCTAGTCCCTCTCCACTCCTATCCCACATCCCCTAGTCCCTCACTTACATTTTGTATCATTCCTGGGAATGATATAACTAAATATAGAAGTAAAGGAAACTATGCACATTATTATGGACTTCCTTACACCTCTCCCTCTCCACTCCTATCCCACATCCCCTAGTCCCTCTCCACTCCTATCCCACATCCCCTAGTCCCTCTCCACTCCTATCCCACATCCCCTAGTCCCTCTCCACTCCTATCCCACATCCCCTAGTCCCTCTCCACTCCTATCCCACATCCCCTAGTCCCTCTCCACTCCTATCCCACATCCCCTAGTCCCCGCTCTCCACTCCTATCCCACATCCCCTAGGCCCTCTCCACTCCTATCCCACATCCCCTAGTCCCTCTCCACTCCTATCTCACATCCCCTAGTCCCTCTCCACTCCTATCCCACATCCCCTAGTCCCTCACTTACATTTTGTATCATTCCTGGGAATGATATAACTAAATATAGAAGTAAAGGAAACTATGCAATCAATAAGATTGACAACCTGGCAGGAACTACCGAATTAAAAAAAAAAACGAAACAGTTTTGCCAAAAACATAGAGGTGATGGAATGTTTCGGTTTGGCATGCGAATATCCATAGGAAACAATCAGAAAATCGCATGCAGGTCAGCATATAGGGTAGGTTATATATATTGGCATTAAAATAACTTTATATCGAGGCTGTATTAAGTATTTCATAAAATTGAGTTATCTTCTGGATATTGAGTGAATGGTAGGAATTGGTTTCTGACAGGCGAGTTTCCAAAGAATTATAATTTATTTTATATTGATGCTAAACAGTTCGCTTTACATAAAATATTTAATAAGCCCTGAGTTGAACTGCAATTTTTACAACTCCGAAGAGGTAATTCCTTGACTGGTGTGTACTGAGGATGTTATAATGAATTTATATAATAGACAAAAGCTTCAATTTCACATTTCATTAAGATCGGTGTTTTTGGAGCACCTTTTTTAGCTTCTGAGATAAGACTTGTTTTAGTGTGTTTCCATCCTCCCTAAGGGGAGGATACCTTCGTAAGAAGTCGACTAGCTAACAATATCTGCATATGACCCAGAGGAAATTCGACGTTTCATTGCACATATGTGACGAAAGAAAGTGTTATTTAAATTTCATATATAATAATAGCTGTTACCAGGCGTGTCATTTTATACCTACTTTGTGCATCTAGAAAAGGAAAAATTAGAAACCAAATAAGTAATATTAAAATCTAATAACGCAAATCTGTAACTGTTCGGGTTCACAGTTTTTTTTTTCGCATAAATTTCGCTCCAAATACTATGTATCAGAAGACGGATTCTGCTGGTTAACGAACTTGGCCTTTCAAATTAGACGACCAATTTTTGTACCAAATTTCATCAAAATTGGTCTATTATTCAGCCTGTGAGAGAGCGAACAGACATATATATATATATATGTACTTAGTATGATTTATTGTTGATACGTCTTTTATTTTCTACCGTTCCGTGACGTGAAGGATTAGTATGGATTAAATCTGCTTTGCTTTTCGCAACCCTACTAAGACAGGGGACACAAAAGTGTCGTTGGTACACCACTTGTCCAGCAATATTTCCACTCCGAATGTAGGAAACTCGCTCTTAACCGTCATTGCCTCAAGAAGAAAGCCGTCCTTATTTATTTCCCCACTCTGTGCGGGAACGGGAGAGGGGAGAAAGGACACGGTGCTCGGCAATTCTCGTGTTGGATCCGGGCCAAAGTTCCCAATTGCCACGGGCTAATTGGTCCTTCGGCGAGGTTTCATTAGTACACTCGTTCTCACTTCTCTCTTCATAATTCCTCGGGACATCAACCTTTCTTTCGACAGTCAACCCAATCACCGGCAAGTCCTCTGTCTGCCAAATCAATCAACACATAAACATCACATTCGATGGTATTGAATAGAAGAAAAAATCAAAAAGTTAGACACATTATACATCTGGTGTGATTTGGTAAGCTTAGAATTGAAGCGGTTAATACAGTGGAGTCTCACGTATACGAAAATAACTTATAGGAAACATTCAGTTATACGAATAAACTCCATTTAATCCTGTGTATTAAATTATTCAATTATTCGATATTCAGTTATACGCAATATTCACTTATACGACGCTAACTTGTTCCCCTAGTGTAAATACTATTCAGTTATACGAAGATACAACAGCTTTTCTACAACATTTTTACAGACTTACCAGTGACATACCCCCACCAGTCTCTCTTTCATTCATCTCAGTTCTTCCTTGTCATTCTAGTAATCCAGCCGTGTTCTGTACCTACTCTATCTTGTGTGATTTCGTTCGTTTCTGCACTAACTGATTCATCCCTCCACCACTAACTCGTTTTTAAGTTCTCTATACAGCAGTCGTTCTAGTAGCCGTGTTCTAATGTCCTATTATTTTTTAAAATGAGTAAAAAAAAAAAAAAAGAACAAAACTTTCGTTTGAAGACAAAAGAAAAATCCTGAAAAAGATTGTTGACAACCCCAAAGAAACAAAAATAGACATAGCTAAACGGTTGAAATTACCTTTGTCAATGCTTCCGACTATTATCCGTAAGAGGAAAGAAATCGATGTAAATTTTGTGATACGAAACTTTAAAATATAATAATGTTCAACGTTATCTAACAACAAAATATGTACAAACAAACAATTGTGACTTTTTTATGAAGAATTTATTTTATTTTAAAATAGTCACGAAACCTAGTACTATTCAGTTATACGAAGTATTCACTTATACGAAACATATTCCGTTCCCCCTAAAATTCGTATACGTGAGACTCCACTGTATAACGAAGCCAACAGCTCTCAAATTTCAAGCAGCGGCAACAGGAGTAGGGCAAACTGTGATTAAATTTGTAACTAATGGCTAATGATTAAATGAGTAATCGGGATGTGAGTAACGATTAATGATTGATCAATCATATTTCTGCATGACTAATGAGTAAAGACTAACTGCTCTCTAGCCTATGATTGATGATTGATGATAAGTGATTAAAATAGGATTTGACTAATGACCAATGATTACTAACTAACCTTACGAAGATAGATGATTAAAGACTAAAAAACTAGATTTATGATTGATGATTGACTTCATAAAATTTCGAAATAATTATTATAAAAAAGGGTTTGACTGATATTTTCAGTGTTGAGCGTAATAGTAGTCATAATTACACCAATAATCACACTTTTAAAGCACAAGGCTCAAAAGTTTCCTCGTTCACTCTTCTGGACAATTCTATCTTTTGAACAGTCTGTTCAAAAAATAGAATAGAACTGCTTCATAAGGGAACAAGTAGGTATTAGCCTAATACCGAAAGTATTTACAACGTTAGTCATGTCACTCATGACTAAAGACTGTCAATGATCGACGACTAACGGATAGATTGACGCCTAATTTCACATATGACCAATGACTAATGATTAACGAGAATAATTTAATCATGACTAATCCTCATAATATTTCATCCCATGATTGATTAGTCATAAGTAAAACTTAATCGATTTGTCAATCGTTTGGTTGATTTGTGAGCTCCCTACTCCGACCATAACGATATCTTGCATTCAGTTGGTCTTCTCGCAATTCGCCCTATCTTATAGAGAATTCATTAGGCTATCAGGCGATTATCGTCTACATACCCTCGATACTTGAAAAACTAAACAAAAAGTTCAAAACTGCTTCAGTTTGTTAATAAAATATTTCAATTCTAAATTTTTTTTTGCTTTTCTCTAAAACTGTTAATCTTTTTGTAAAATAATAAACGCAACTGCACTGCTTGAAGCCTGATTATTAACTGACCTAGTAACATGTCCCCTTTTTGTTACCAATTTATCGGGGTCTTAAACTATTAAATTACGTATATATATATATATATATATATATATATATATATATATATATATATTTATATATATATATATATATATATATATATTTATATATTTATATATATATATATATATATATTACAGTTATGTAGATACCAGATAGTGTTTAATATCTGTGTTGCATTAGTTTTTTTGTTTTTTTAAGGCGCATCGGAAGGGCATTATCTATACGTTGCCACCCTTCTTACATCCATTGTGCTGCAGTGATTTTCTTCAGTGGGCCTGAAATGGGAAAACTCGCCCTGCTGCAGACGGGACTCGAACCCCATCTCCCGCATGAGAATCCAGGGCGTTAGCCATGTATGTTGTAATAATTTATTACAACATACAATTATAATAAAGTTTAATTAGTCCTAAAATTCACAATCATCTTTATCGTGCCCAGCCCCTTAATTTGATTTTCCTTATTCTGACAGGTTCTCGTCAGTGTACAAGAAGTTTATAAAAGTTTTTGTTCTCTTACCTATCGTGTATTATTTAATTAAATTCAAGTAACAACCCAATTTTTAGATATTCAAACAAATTAAAAAAGTTGTCTTAACAATTACACGAGAAAAAAATAATTTTCAGGCTCCAATAAACAAGGACTAAAAATATAATTGAAATGTGTATGCTTTTAGCGCGGTTCCTCCCTCCCCCATAGGGAAGAACCCCGCTTATAAGGTTGATCCGGAAGTGCCGACTAGAAAATTGCGCGTTTCAGAACCCCTAGAGACCGAAAATGACGGTGGTTAAAATTTGTATATATATATATATATATATATATATATATATATATATATATATATATATATATATTTGTCTGTTCGCTCTGTAGGTCGAAGACGAATGGTCCGATTTTGATGAAATTTGGTAAAAAAAATCTTTCGTCTAATTTGAAAGGTCAAGTTCGTTAACCAGCAGAATCCGTCCACTGGAAGATAACGTTTGGGGCGAAATTCGCGCAAAACAAATCGTAACGCTTACGTTTTTGAGTTCATAAGCTTGTAAGTACTCTTTTTATAGGCATCTTGGGATAGGAAAACGAATGAAACCATTTTCAAGGCGATAGCTTTAACCGTTTTCGAGAAAATTGGAAAAATAGTTTTTGAATACCGTTTTTGGTTTAGGTACTTAGGATCATGGGATTCAGTTCAAACATTTTCTGCATGTTTGAATTTCATCAACACTAATATGTTGAAATTTTGGTTACGTTTGGAGTAAAGGAAGGTTTAGAATAAAATATTTTATTAACAGACAAGAAAAGTTTTGGTAACTTTGTATACTTTCGTTAGTATCTCGAAAACCGTTGACAATCTTGGGAAGCGGAAGGTTACCATTCGAAAGCTTACTAAATGCTCTACAAAAAAGGTTCTGAAGAAAGTTTTAATGAGGTGATGTCAATCGGAGAAATAAGTACTTAAAATTTTAAAGTAATTGATTTCGTGTATTGGAACGGTTCTTTTTGTCTGTTTTATTCCTTGTTATTTTTTAATTGCTTATAGTCGGATAATGTATTTGACAATAAAAAAGATTAAGTAAAATAAGAAGATCAATTTATTGTTAGAAATGTTCAAAGAGAGAGATCCCAAGGCTTTCGAAATACCTCTGAGCGGAGGCCTTTCTGGCCGACTTATGGGTTGGCCGACCCATACAGGTAAGATCCTAAATCAAGACCTTTCAAGACTGGTGGAACCAAAATAATAACTAATTCTATTTTAATCTTTCCAAATTAGACTAGGGATAAGAACGGAACCGCGCTAAGATGATGCAGCTCCTGCGAGTCGGACTTTTTTGTCAGCTCATTTGGCTCTAAGGAAACATTGGCCAGTGGACTGAGACATTCGAGAATAGGTTAGTAAATTTACAGCTATCATTTTTGTGGTTGACAATTAAAATTTATTTTATTTGTTTCAATTTTTGTTATTCGTTTGAAAAAAATATTGTCATTAAACCAACTAGAAAATATGCCTCAAGTTTTATTTTTTGTGCGTCTTAAGAGTGTTTTCATTTTTCACGAAAGGTCAAAACAGAACATTAAGCTTTTCTAAGCTCTCCAAATGGAATTAGGGATAAGAACGGAATCGCGCAAAGATGACGCAGTTTCTGCGAGGCGGACATTTCATTAGTGTCGTGTTTACAGTCAGTTTTTCATTTTCGTCTAAATTTGATAAACGATTTTGCAGTCTGTATAGTTGTCCACATCGCCGGATAGTTCTTGTCGTTTCAGTTTAGTATATGCATACCAAGGTAATCGTAGGTCAAAATAAAACTCACGCTATCCAATGGTGTTTATTATTATTAAAGGATTATTGTACAATGAAAAAGAAGGTATACTTTTTGCACTACGTTTTAATTTCTTTTACCTGAATTTATCGTTTTTGAGACGTATGTGTACATTTATATGAGTTATAAGGGATGGCTGTAACGCCTACAAACGTAACACCTGTATTGGGGTTAGGTTGTGGTGTCAGCTGTAAAAATATTAAAGCTTAGAATAGAAACAGTATATGCTTTGTTTTGACCTTTCGTGAAAAATATAAACACGTGAAAAAAAATACAAAGAACTGCTAAAAGCAACGAAACTAACACTTTCAAAGTTTAAACAATTTTGTAGAAAATGTAGTAAGCTTTCGGATGGTTTCCTCCCATTTTCCAAGATTTCCCAGCCGTTTTCAATTTATTTGACAAAATCCCAAATCTTCGGCATTTTATGAAGTTTTTTTGTTTTTTTTGTTTTTTTTAAGTTCGGATAAATTAAAAAAACTGGAACAACTTTCAACTGAATCCATCCTTTCTAAAAACTCAAAACGAACACCTCTGACTTTCCTCGGTTACAGATATTCCCTTAAAAATGGCAAGCCTCTTAACGCCGAAACATAAGCGTTGAGATATTTCCCGCGTGAATTCCGCCCTTAAACTTAAAACAATCGTCTGGTGAACGGATTCTGCTGAGTTTGAACGAATTGACCTCCTTTCAAGTAAGACAAAGAATTTTTGTACAAGATGTATATATATATATATATATATATATATATATATATATATATATATATATATATATATATATATGCTATTTTTCAAGCTACTTCGCTGGGAATTCAATGTGTTGTTCATTCGGCATCTGTCTCCAGCGGTCTTGCTCCTCCTGTCATCGCAATATTTCGCCGGATTCCTCTCCGGCTTCTTCAGGCAATCATTCATCCTTGCTGGTTGGTAAGGGAATTCCCTTACCAACCAGCAAGGATGAATGATTGCCTGAAGAAGCCGGAGAGGAATCCGGCGAAATATTGCGATGACAGGAGGAGCAAGACCGCTGGAGACAGATGCCGAATGAACAACACACATATATATATATATATATATATATATATATATATATATATATAAATATAAATAAAGTAAAGTTTCTCAGTGGAAAAAAGGTTTGGAATGGGCAACGTTTTGGTAATTAATATATGTAAAATCGATCCAAGTAATTAAAATGAAGCAACACAAGAAGAAGAAATAACATTTATTACAGTAGTTAGCAGAACTAGACCAATATTTTGTCTGTTTTGTCTTTGTTAATCACCAATGTTCCTAAGTAATTTTTAAAAATATTATCGACATATTGAAGGATAGCGTAGACTTGTTAGACCGGTTGTGTAGTGGTAAGAATACAGATGAAGTTGCCTAGAGGGGGAGTCGAAGGAAGAAACACGAAGCTATACTAACATCAGCCAATCACACATCACGCATCAAGCTGGGAATAAGACACACAGGATCCAAACAGCCGGACGTTCTTCGTCTGATTCTATTGGGTTCCAGGTGGTAACGTAATGTTCTACAAACCCAATGAACATTTCCTTTTCGTTGCTAGTATTGGTTGATGTAGTGCATGCTATTGATCATCTTGGAAATTCTCAAGCTCATTAAAGTGTAATATGGTCGGTTTGGGTACATTGTATACATTGGTCATCCTGGCAATTCTCAAGCTCATTAAAGTGTAATATGGTCGGTTTGGGTACATTGTATACATTGGTCATCCTGGCAGTTCTCAAGTTCATTTAAGTGTAATATGGTCGGTTTGGGTACATTGTATACACTGGTCATCCTGGCAATTCTCAAGCTCATTAAAATGTAATATGGTCGGTTTGGGTACATTGTAAACATTGGTATTCCTGGCAATTCTCAAGCTCATTAAAGTGTAATATGGTTGGTTTGGGTACATTGTATACATTGATCATCCTGGCAATTCTCAAGCTCATCAAAGTGTAATATGGTCGGTTTGGGTACATTGTATACATTGGTCATCCTGGCAATTCTCAAGCTCATTAAAGTCTAATATGGCCGGTTTGGGTACATTGTATACATTGCTCATCCTGGTAATTCTCAAGCTCATTAAAATGTAATATGGTCGGTTTGGGTACATTGTATACATTGCTCATCCTGGCAATTCTCAAGCTCATTAAAGTGTAACATTGTTGGTTTCGGCTCATGATATATTGGTCATCCTTTCATTTCTCATGTGTACTATTATTGGTTTGGATGGATGCTATACATTGGTCATTCCTCTTCTCAACTGGCATAATGGCTCTGAGGGATGTTTATTCCCATTTTACGAAATACATGTTATTAAACACAAACCATATTTTCAATTTTACAGTGATTTGAGGTTTTTGACTAATGTTTTGTGTTAACTGAATCAGGTTTCTTGCCGTGCATCAATAAAACAATGCCGAAGAACAAGGAGGCAACTAATGATACCCGAGGCTGTTATTAGTCTGCATTTATCGAAGTTTGCATGATAGCGAATCCCTTTTTTACGAATTACTCAGTGGATTTGGAATCAGATCGCCCAAAATCAAAGCCCGATTGTGCTTATGGCCTGAAACTCGGCCTGCGAAGTCCTATTTTGCTAATGCAGTGTATCTCGCCTTGTGAAGCCCGATTGTGCTTATGGCATGAAACTCGGCCTGTGAAGTCCTATTTTGCTAATGCAGTGTATCTCGCCTTGTGAAGCCCGATTGTGCTTAAGGCAAGAAACTCGGCCTGTAAAGTCCTATTTTTCTAATGCAGTGCACTTCGGCCTATGAAGTACTGTTTTGTTAATGATGTGCACCTCGGCTTGTAAAATCGTACGGGTCAAAGCCTCATAAACCACCCCAACAAAAATTATGAAGTCACCTGGAGACGTATAGATAATCTTTGCATTGAAGTTTAAATATATTCTCAATGCCGAAAGATCCAAATCCTACGACCTATCAAAAAAAGCTAATTTTAGCGAATTGCGACTGTAAGTAGACCTCAATTCATTGAAAACTCTTTCGAACGCATTAAAGCTTCGTTATATTTTTTTTCTTAATCTCCCCTTGTGAGTTGAATTCTCCGAGAGGCCAAGATGAAAGTAGAACATGGGGTAAGCCAAGATATAACCAGCTAATACAAAGCTACAATTTGCATGGATTAAAAGTTTTAATGAGAAATTGACTGGAATTATTAGGCTGTTTTCTGTGGTAGACTAGAGACGAGATGAAACTCCTTTATCAATTTTCCTTCATGTCGGATGCCCTTTTATCAAGGCTGGGGACGTGACTCGACTCGCCTGCCGACCCCCCCCCTCCCCCCGCATAGTCCTTATATAACTTTTCCAAAATTAAAAATGTTTCATAGGTTCTTTTGCTCCATTTTCACTCTCCCAGTGTTTTTTTTTATCTCATATTTCTTATGTCTGTAAGCCTTCCACCTTATATATAAACAAATACATATGGGTTAACTTTATATATAAACATTTTATCTATACACACACATATATATATATATATATATATATATATATATATATATATATATATATATATAAGTAAAGATGGAATGGGTGGGATTCGGCTAAATAAACCTCAATATGATTTTGTTTTAAAAAATCTATATTTCGAACGTTTCGGCTACTCATTGGTAGCCTTCGTCAGCTAAAATGACAAAAAAAAATAAATTAATACAAAAACAAAAAAAATTATGATTGTGATAGGTAACAGAGCTATAGATACAATTAACTTATAAAAGAACATATCGTCTTAAATTCTTAGAATGAAAAAGTAAATAGGTACAATAATTGATTTTAATAGTAATTAGTAACGTTAATTGATTTTACAAAGAAATAAGAAACTACATACCAATGACAATTATAGTAGCTAATAGTAACATTAATTAATTTTACAAAGAAATAAGATACTACATACCAATAGAAATGCCGAGCGGCAGAGGAAGACCAAGGTTGGCAATTAAGTAACCATTGTAGAGTGTCTAAGGAGAGAAGGAATCTACTGGGGTATAAGTAAGTGAAAACAGCAGGTGGTGGGGGAAATGTCGGTAAGGATCAAAAAGCATGTTTATGACATGTCGGGAAGGATCAAAAGGCATGTTTATGACATATTTATGACAGGAAAGGAGAAAAAGGTGTTAATGGAAGGATACCCAAGGGGCATGGTAAAAATCTAGGTGGGAGGTCGGGAGAGTATTTGGAAAATATTAGCGTACATAGGAGAAATGCCTTGTTGGTCAGTTTTGCAGTTTATATTGTTTTTGTTTAAGTTTATGTGTACACATTCCGAGATCTGTAGTATTTTTTTGTTTCGTTGTGTAGAAAGAATTTTCGTGTCGTCGAAGTTAAAAGTGTGTTTTTGTGTAATGGCGTGTTTTGCAAGTGCAGATTTATCTATTTCTTTATATATATATATATATATATATATATATATATATATATATATATATATATATCCCAAAGATGATAAATATACATTAATTTCTAAAGAACGAATGATCTTTCACACTATGAGTTATGATACGGTTTAATTATTATTATACATTTTTTTATTTAATTTATTATTTCAATTTGTTGTGTGCATGTATTTCTCAAGGTATGTTTGACTGGACCACGTCAATACCTCCGTTTGATTTAGTAGCTCTGGTCTAGTGGGTGAAGTGCATGGGTTTATAATGTTGTATTGTTTTCCTATTATTATATTTATTTACTTTTGTATTGTTAGTTTTTCTTTTAATTATTTCAGCTGTTGTTTTTTATTTACTTATTTATTATTAATCAATTTAAGTATTTAGAATACGGTAACTTGTAATGCTTATTTATTTGTTTTGTTTTATTTTTTTTTATTTGTATTTGTTAGGTTTTGTTTTTTTTCATCTTTTAAATTATTTTCACTCTTGATGTACTCTTAAAAGTGATTTTGGTGGTTAACGAACTCTTTCAATCGTTTAACAAGTGACCGCTAAATACCAAGTTTAGTGACGAATAAACAAATACCCTTCCGGCTATCGTGTTACCAGACACACACACACACACACACACACACACACACACACACACACACACACACACACACACATCCACACACACACACACACACACACACACACACACACACATATATATATATATATATATATATATATAAATCAGTCCCGTAACAGGCCACTAGGTAGATAGTGTGGTCAGTAATATGCTCCGGCCGCCTGATTTTTCCCTTTGCAGGTACCCATTAATTAATTAACTAATTAATTAAAGTCTGGGTGAGCCTAGGGACGATCTGGGACCCCAACTCCAACCCCCGAGCGATGCCACTAGAAGAAATAATCTTTAGTGTACGTTCGGGTTTTGAACCTGGGTCCCCCAGTTCATTAGTCGAGTGCTCTACCACTGAGCTAACCTCGCCCCCCCCCACACACACACACATATATATATATATATATATATATATATATAGCATTCGGTGTCTACTGGGTAGGATCGATAAAGATTTGAAGAAATTTTTCAAAAGCTCCGTCATGAGTGCAACCTCAATAGCTACTTTCCTTCGGAGAAAAGTGCTAAAAATTAAATTAAGTCTATCCGCAAAGGTCTAATAGTTTGCAAACATTTGCATTTAAAGTTTTGATACTTTATTACTTACTACTATTTATTGTTACAGTAATAATGTTTCAGAGAAACTTGAAACATGGGTGCTAATTTCTTTTTAACATCAAAAACATATCCAAAAACTACTTACCTACTAAAGCATCTTCTATAACTAAAATGTATTAAACAAAATTTTTTTTGAACAGTCAAAAAATAGCCATTGATCCTGTTACTTGACTGGTAATAACATGACTATCATCCTTTTCTTCATTCTTTGCCTTATTTAAGGTAAACAATGTTTATAGAAATTAGTTAATCCTCAGCTTATAAGGTAGTATTATGAATGAAAATGAAAATGAATGAATGAAAAGTTTTATTCTTATTCCGGGACAGAAGTCCCAAAGGAATAATTTTGAAATTACAAAATAATTTTGAATTTTACGTATAAACTTAAAAACTTATAAATGCTATCAGTATCAATATATAGTGTACAGCTTCAATATAGACTAGGTGTTGGGTAAAACTTGGAGAGATAGAAGGTGGTGGAAGAGTCGGAGTATTATGATGTATCTTAAGAATTAAGTCGATCCAACGAGATATAAAAAATTGTTTTTTCAGCGCTGATATTGCATTTTGGACCACTGTGCTTCACTATAAAGTATGAACAGTCACAATACATTATTAACAATAAAGTGTCCACTGTAAGGTATAAACCGTCACTATCAAGTGTGAACTCTCACTATGAGATACTCGTATAAACCGACACTATGAAATTTGAACTATGACTATTAGCCATGAAACATACCTGTGAGGTTTGAACTGTCACTATGAAACCTGAACCGTAAGTAGGAGATTTGTCCCGCACTATGGAGCATGAACCATCAGTATAATAACACCGATGATAGTTTACCATTATTAACATCGGCGATGGTTAACCATTACTAACATCAAAGACGATTTACCATTAAGAACGCTGATGATAGTTAACCATTATTAGCATCGATGATGGTTATCCGTAATTAACATCGATGATGGTTTCCCGTTATTAACATCGATGATGGTTTCCCGTTATTAACATCGATGATGGCTTACCATTATTAGCATCGATGATGGTTTCCCATTATTAACATCGATGATGGTTCCCGTTATTAACATCGATAATGGTTTCCCGTTATTAAAATCGATAATTTTTTCCCGTTATTAACATCGATAATTTTTACCCGTTACTAACATCGATGATGGTTTCCCATTATACACATGGATGATGGTTTCCCGTTATTAACATCGATGATGGTTTCCCGTTACTAACATCGATGATGGCTTACCATTATTAGCATCGATGATGGTTTCCCATTATTAACATCGATGATGGTTCCCGTTATTAACATCGATAATGGTTTCCCGTTATTAAAATCGATATTTTTTTCCCGTTATTAACATCGATGTTGGTTTCCCGTTATTAATATCGATGATAGTTTCCCGTTATTAACTTCGATGATGGTTTTCCTTTATTAACATCGATGATGGTTTCCCGTTATTAACATCGATGATGGTTTCCCGTTATTAATATCGATGATGGTTTCCCGTTATTAACATCGATGATGGTTCCCCGTTATTAACATCGATTATGGTTTCCCGTTATTAACATCGATGATGGTTTTCCGTTATTAATATCGATGATGGTTTCCCGTTATTAACATCGATGATGGTTTCCCGTTATTAACATCGATGATGGTTTTCCTTTATTAATATCGATGATGGTTTCCCGTTATTAACATCGATGATGGTTTCCCGTTATTAACACCGATAATGGTTTACCTTTATTAACACCGATGATATTTTGTCGTTCTTAACACCAATGGTGGTTTCCCGTTATTAACATCGATGATGGCTTACCATTATTAGCATCGATGATGGTTTCCCATTATTAACATCGATGATGGTTCCCGTTATTAACATCGATAATGGTTTCCCGTTATTAAAATCGATAATTTTTCCCCGTTATTAACATCGATAATTTTTACCCGTTACTAACATCGATGATGGTTTCCCATTATACACATGGATGATGGTTTCCCGTTATTAACATCGATGATGGTTTCCCGTTATTAACATCGATGATGGCTTACCATTATTAGCATCGATGATGGTTTCCCATTATTAACATCGATGATGGTTCCCGTTATTAACATCGATAATGGTTTCCCGTTATTAAAATCGATATTTTTTTCCCGTTATTGACATCGATGATGGTTTCCCGTTATTAATATCGATGATAGTTTCCCGTTATTAACTTCGATGATGGTTTTCCTTTATTAATATCGATGATGGTTTCCCGTTATTAACATCGATGATGGTTTCCCGTTATTAATATCGATAATTTTTTCCCGTTATTAACATCGATAATTTTTACCCGTTACTAACATCGATGATGGTTTCCCATTATTAACATCGATGATGGTTTCCCGTTATTAACATCGATGATGGTTTCCCGTTATTAACATCGATGATGGTTTCCCGTTATTAACATCGATGATGGTTTCCCGTTATTAATATCGATGATGGTTTCCCGTTATTAACATCGATGATGGTTCCCCGTTATTAACATCGATTATGGTTTCCCGTTATTAACATCGATGATGGTTTTCCGTTATTAATATCGATGATGGTTTCCCGTTATTAACATCGATGATGGTTTCCCGTTATTAACATCGATGATGGTTTTCCTTTATTAATATCGATGATGGTTTCCCGTTATTAACATCGATGATGGTTTCCCGTTATTAACACCGATAATGGTTTACCTTTATTAACACCGATGATATTTTGTCGTTCTTAACACCAATGATGGTTTCCCGTTATTAACATCGATTATATTTTGCCAATATTAACATGAATGATAGGTTACCATTATTAACATCGATCATGGTTTCCTGTTATTAGCATCCTAGCTGCAGTTAATCCTTCTTTTTTTTTAAATAATTAGCTTAAAATAACCTATATAAATAAAAAAATGGATAGATTAGGTATTTTATATTTCTAATGAAAAGTTAACTTAATAATTAATTTATTTTCTTCGACAGTGTTGTTTATGCAAGATATTACACAACTTAATAAATACACAAAAACTTAACATTTTTGTTTATAGATCTTGATGATAAAGCGTCTACATGTAAAAAGACAACATCCCAGGATCATAACAACAAAGGAACAGCGCTCCTGTTCAGCGCCCTTAGTGGTATAAATAACAACCAATGCCGCTTTCGCGAGGTAATTCAATTTAAACAGAATACAGAGAAAACACAAACTTTTAATGAGCCCATTTAGTTTATTCCTTAAACCATGGGGTCGAAAATAATTGTTATATTTTATTTTAAAAAAGTATTTTCTAAACTTTTACTTTTTTTTTCATTTTGAAAAAGTAAAATTTCGAAAATAACTTTCTGGGTTTAAACAAGTTTTTTTTTTTACGGTTATTTTTCAACTTAAAAAATAAAAGTTTTAAAGTAGTTGTTATTAAAATACTTAATAGGAAAAAGTTAAAAGGAATAAATTATAGCTGCGAATGTTTATTTTTTGTTTTGTATCAACAAATATTTTTCAGTAAATAAACAAAAATAAATTTTTAAACAAAGAATATTTTACTTATTTTGAAGAATTAATTCAATTTCAATAATAATATATCCTGTAAGTTTGTGGAATTTAGATTATACCTATAATAATTTAATATATACTTAGGATTGAAAAGGCTCTTTCAACACTTACTTGAGTGGCTGGGCTGGGGGTGTAGGATAAGTGCTAGTTAATATTGGTATGGAAGTGTATATTTTCTTTCATTCCAGTATTCCAGGTATTGCAAACCAACGAATACCTAAAATTCTTGATTAAATTCTGAAAACGTAAAAAAAGTATTACATTAACATTTATCTTCTAAATAACGTTTACTCTTAAAACATTTAAATTAAAGATTTTTTTAACAGTTATTTTTTAAGTAATTAAATAAAAGTTTTTTTTAACAGTTAAATTTTAACCTTTTCGATCCCTGGTTAAAACACATCTTTCTCATTGAATTCCCACGACGATTGCCGAGTTTCATTGCAATATAACACAAATTTCGGCCGATATGAGCAAATTAGTAATTTGTGTCCAGATTAAACCCCCCTTTTAAATAAGCTGCTTTAGTTTAAATTTCAACTGCGATTGTCAAGTTTCCTTCCAAAAATGACGGCATGTTTGAGTAAATAGTAATTTTGGTCCATATTAAACCCCCCTTCCAGATAAACTGATTTACTTTATTATTACGAGACGTTTTTATTTTCACTACAATTGCCAATTTTCATTGCAATATAACTAAAATTGCGGCCGGTATAAGCAAATTATTAATTTGGGTCCGGAGTAAACCCCCCCCCCTCCGAATGGATCGATTTTTCTGATTAACGAACTCGTTCAATCCTTTACTAGGGTTGCTATATACGAAATTTTGGGGAAAACGCAAAAAACCCCTGACGGGAATCGTGTTAATAAACTAATACATGTAGATACATATATACTTAATTTTCGGTATCTAGTAGGTAGGATCGATGAAGAATTTAAGCAATCCTTTTATTTGTGCAACCTCAAAAGTTACATTCCTTCGGAAAACTTTATCGAATATATGTACACAGTCAAAATAATTGCTCTCTGCGCTCCACTGGCCGTTCTGCAGAGAAGCAATAATGAAAGAAGTAAGTCAGGTTGAGAAGAAATTCCCGGGAATGTTAGTTAAAAGTTAAAGGACAATAAGGGAAGGATTGGTGTCGGGAGTAGAAAGGGCTAAAGTCCTAAGTTATAGTATTGGGAAACTCATAAGCCAACGGAAGAACAATCCCAACCACAAATCACAGCCAGCACATCCACAATCCGGCAAAAATCTTACAATTCTCACTATCTCACTTCTACCCCATCACAAAATAGTATCCACTTCCTTTCATACAAATAAAAATATGGGCTTTAGAGAACAAAATTCCGACTAGCATATAGTACAAAATTGTTGTACAACATTTAGTCAGCTTTCGAATAGTTACCCTCCACTTACCGAGATTTCCTAACCGTTTAGAAGATATTCTAGAAAGTATACCGAGATCTGAAAACTTTACATGTCTATAGAAGTGGGATAGTGAGAATTGTAAGATTTTTGCCGGATTGTGGATGTGCTGGCTATGATTTGTGGTTGGGATTGTTCTTCCATCCCAAACACAAATCACAGCCAGCACATCCTCAATCCAGGTGCTGCAGTACTTAGTTCATTAGAATCCTGTATGTTCGCTCTCCCAGCGATCTGCAGTAACTATACAGCTGAGCTACTAGCAATTGATGAAGCTCTGAACATCAATTCTCCAACGAAATCCGATTTAAAGATATTTACAGATTCTCTTTCTGCTCTCCTTGCTATACGTGATCCATATTCAACTCATCCTCTGATAGTAAATATACTTAAAAGAATATATGAATTACAACTGCAGAAACAGAGGGTGACTTTTATATGGATTCCCGGACATTGTGGAATATATCAGAACGAGAAAGTCGATACCTTGGCAAGGAAAGCAATTAGAGAAGGCATGCGATTTCATAAAGTTCCGAAAAATGATCTAATAGCTCATGGAAAAGACTCTATATGGATGAGATGGCAAACTGTCTGGCACGAAATGAGAGATAACAAAGCTCCGAGAGATAAAAAGAAACGTGAAGCCATGGAAAACATCTTTTTTTTTTTTAATATTTATTTATGAGCATCCATGCGCATCTAAGGCGTTTCGCTCCAAACAGTTATTGCATATATACATCTAAAAACAAATGGTATACATCTAAATATATATACACATACACATATACATATATATATATATATATATATATATATATATATATATACATACACACACACACACACACACATATATATATATATATATATATATATATATATATATATTAAATCTATTATTATACATCTATAAACAAATTATATGTAGAAATGGCAATATATTCACATATAAAACGAATAGTATATACAAATGACAATATAAATACATCTAAAGACAAATGGTATATACGTATATATATATGTGTTTTCTGCAACTCGGCTTCTTTCTCCAGCGGTCTTGCTCCTCCTTTCATCGCAATATTTCGCCGGATTCCTCTCCGGCTTCTCCTGGCAGTCACTCAACCTTGCTGGTTGGTAAGGGAATGCCTGGTGGTCACTCATCCTGCTGGTTGGTAAGGGAACCAGCAAGGATGAGTGACTGCCAGAAGAAGCCGGAGAGGAATCCGGCGAAATATTGCGATGAAAGGAGGAGCAAGACCGCTGAAGAAAGAAGCCGAGTTGCAGAAAACACATCTAATTCCCAGCGAAGCAGCTTGAAAGTTAACATATATATATATATAAATTTAAAAACAAACAATACATATATATATCTAAAAACAAATGGTATTGTTGATCAATCGGATTACATAATTAGACATAGTTACTAATTCATTAATTACATGTTATCGTTCTTTACAGTTTACCAAGTGGCGTAATACCTTCCTTATGTTTGTACTGCAATTGTTTGAATATAATATTGAGATGGGGTTAAAAAAAAAAAAAAAAAAAAAAAAAAAAAAAAAAAAAAAAAAAGGAAGTAGTCTTGACCCGAATGAGAATCGGCCATACAAACCTCACGCATTCCTTCCTAATGTCTAAGGACCCCCCACCAATTTGTAGCTCATGCAATGTGCTGCTACCTGTGAAGCACATCTTGACTAATTGCCGGGCCATATGAGCAACTGAAAGAGCAACACCAACTGCCTGACTCCTTAGATCAAATTCTAGGTGATCATACCAACCAAGTAGACCGACTCTTTGACTTATTAAGGGCCGCTCAATTAATTATATATATATATATATATATATATATATATATATATATATATATATATATATTTCTTTCTTTTTTTTTTTACAAGCAATTGAGCATTTCACGTTTATCGTTTGAATTAATAAAATCTGCAAATAAAAATATTATTGATAGCAATTTAATAATAATGTATACATGTTGATACTTATTACCGAATTATAATGAAAATTACTACACACAGGAATGACGTTTGTGACCTTAAGGGTTGACACGCCATTATAATAATTAAAAAAAAAAAAAAATCCACAATCCGGCTAAAATCTTACAATTCTCACTATCTCACTCCTACCCCTTCACAATATAGTATCCACTTCCTTTCATACAAATAAAAATACGGGCTTTAGAAAACAAAATTCCGACTAGCAGGAACTGCGTCATCTTAGCGCGGTTCCGTTCATAATCCTAGTGGCATTAGTAAAGGAATAGAAGCAGCTATTTGTATGGTTTTGATCTTTTGTGAAAAATATAAAAATAAAAACTCAAAGAGGGGGGAGATGCAAGGCGATACAACAGGAAACTGACAGTATCCTAAGTGGAAATTCGTCCATCCTCTGTCATAACGTGGACTGTTTCTCTTTACTTAGCTTGTTCTAATAAAATAATCATTTTACTGTTAAATGCAATTAAAATGTTAGGTAAACGGAGGGGCGAAACCCCGTTCAAAAGAACAAAACTAACAATTTCTCTCTCCGAATGACATCGCCCCATCAAACATTTCAATAGAACCTTTTAGCGCGGTTCCTCCCTCCCCCATAGGGAGGAACCCCGCTTATAAGGTTGATCTCATGACGCAATCCAGAAGTGCCGACTAGAAAATTTTGCGTTTCAGAACCCCTAGAGACCGAAAATGATAGTGGTTCAAATTTGTATATATATATATATATATATATATATATATATATATATATATATATATATATATATTTGTCTGTTCGCTCTCTAGGTAGAAGACGAATGGTCCGATTTTGATGAAATGTGGGACAAAAATCCGTCGTCCAATTTGAAAGGTCAAGTTCGTTAACCAGCAAAATCCGTCCACTGGAAGATGGCGTTTGGGGCGAAATTCGCGCAAAAAAATCGTAACGCTTACGTTTTTGAGTTCATACGCTTGTAAGCACTCGTTTTATAGGCTTCTTGAGCTAGGAAAACGAATGAAACCCTTTTCAAGGCGATAGCTTTAACCGTTTTCGAGAAAATTGGAAAAATAGTTTTTGAATACCGTTTTTGGTTTGGGTACTTAGAATCATGAGATTCAGTTGAAACATTTTCTGCATGTTCTACTTTCATTAAAACTAATATGTTAAAATTTGTGTTACGTTTAGAGTTAAGGAAGGGTTAGAATAAAATATTTTATTAACAGACATAAAAAGTTTTGGTAACTTTGTATACCTTCCTTAATATCTCGAAAAAGGTTGAGAATCTTGGTAAACGGAAGAATACCATTAGAAAGCTTACTAAATGCTCTACAAAAAAGGTTGTGATGAAAGTTTTGATTAGACGATGTCAATCGGAGAAATAAGTGCTTAAAACTTTAAAGTAATTGATTTCGCTTATTCGAACTGTTCTTTTTGTCTGTTTTTATTCCTTGTTATTTTTTAACTGCTTATAGTTGGATAATGTATTTGATAATAAATCAGGTTAAGAAAAATAAGAAAAACAATTTAATCTTAGAGATATGGATTTCCAAGATATAGCTTTTCAACTGCCTAGCGGGGTCCTTCCTAGGGCGGGTTGGCCTATCCAACCCGCCCAGGTAAGATCGTAAATAAGACCTTTCTTGAAAGTAAAGATGGAACTGTCAACTTTGGTCCTCCTCTGCCTCCCGGCACTTTCAATGCTGACGAAGGCTACCAATGAGTAGCTGAAACGTCCTAAATATAGATTTTTTAACAAAAATAGTATTGAGGTTTCTTTAGCCGAATCCCAACCATTCCATCTTTACTTATCACCTCGACGGCTAACTATCTAATCTTCATGCTTTCTAGAAATGTGGACCCAAAATAATAATAGCTTCTATTTTAATCATTTTAAATGAGTCTGGAGATAAGAACGGAACCGCGCTAAGATGATGCAGTTCCTGCGAGTCGGACTTTTTTTTGTACATCATTTAGTCAGCTTTCGAATAGTTACCCTCCACTTACCGAGATTTCCTAACCGCTTAGAAGATATTCTAGAAGTATACCGAGATCTGAAAACTTTTCATGTCTATTAACAACATTTTTTTGTTTTTTCTAATACTTGCTTACCTCCAAACGCAACCAAAATTTAAATATTTTTGGTTCGTTGTACATCAAACGTCTGGAACAAGTATCAACTGAATCAAGTGTTTTTGAATATCCAAACTCTCGAAAAGTAGTTGAATGAATGTTTCTCGTAAACGGTTACAGATGTCGCATTAAAAAAGGTTTCTTTCGTTTTGCTGCGTTAAGAAACCTATAAAACGAGTACCTGCGATCATATGAAGGCGATAATATAGACTCAACGATTTCTTTCGCGCAAATTTCGCCCCCAACAACCGTGTTCCGGTAGACGGATTCTGCTTGTTAACGAGCATGACTTTTCAAATTAGATAAATGATTTTTGTACCATATTTCATATATATATATATATATATATATATATATATATATTATATATATATATATATATATATATATATATATATATATATATATATATATATATATATATATATAGGGGAAGCTGTTGTACCTTTAACCACTTTCCAAAATTAAATTTTTTTTTTAGCTTGAATATTAACGCTAAATTATTTTTTTTTTTATTTAATTGTAATTAGTATTCTATTGCTTATCATATTTAATTTTTTCAAGGTTCTAGCTTTACATTTAATATTTTTTATTAATTTTTTGAAAAATAATCGTACAGTGCTCAAAGGTACAACATGTAGTTGTACCTTTGACCACAGGGTATTGTACCTCTGACCACGTAAAAACAAGACAGCAGTGCAGAAAAAAAATTGTATTCAGTAATATTGTAATTAATTGTAAGTTTAATAAATACAGGACAAGGATGTAAGTTTAATAAATACAGGACAAGGATGTAAGCATAATAAAAAAAAACTATTATTGATATTAAGTTATGCTTAATATGCTGAAAAATCCAGTCTAACCGATAAACGTTTTAACTGTCAAGCAGATCCACTAGCATAGTAGGGTATGGAAGTTTAGTCACAATGTCTTCAACATCAATATCATACAAATTTTCATCTTCTTTCGTAAACTTGTCACTTAAAGTTTGTTTTTTCAAATATTGGATCTTAAACATTGGACATTTAATACCACAGATCTCTGCGACTAAATATGTAATAGTAATATTATTTTTTTTTTTTTAATTTGTGTGTTGAACCTTTGATCTGGTCAAAGGAACAACAACTAGTCGTGGCCAGAGGTACAACACCCTGGTAGTGAAAATTAAAAAGTATGCTGAAAATTTTAGGGTTAAGATAAATCAATTTCAGAGGCTACACCATGTTTCTTATAGTAATAGCTACTTTGTCAAATGATTTCCATCTAAAAATACTAAATTCAAAAAATATTATGAGGCAAAACGACATCAATAAACAAGTTACATTTTAGCGCGGTTCCTCCCTCCCCCATAGGGAGGAACCCCGCTTATAAGGTTGATACAATGAAACAATCCGGAAGTGCCGACAAGAAAATTTCGTGTTTCAGAAGCCCTAGAGACCGAAAATAACGGTGGTTCAAATTTGTATATATATATATATATATATATATATATATATATATATATATATATTTGTCTGTTCGCTCATTTCTGGCTTCCCTGATGGTCCGATTTTGATGAAATTTGGTACAAGAATCCGTCGTCCAATTTGAAAGGTCAAGTTCGTTAACCAGCAAAATCCGCCCACTGGAAGATGGCGTTTGGGGCGAAATTCGCGCAGAAAAAATAGTAACGATTACGTTTTTGAGTTCATAAGCTTTTAAGTACTCTTTTTATACGCTTCTTGAGCTAGGAAAACGAATGATACCATTTTCAAGGCGATAGCTTTAACCGTTTTTGAGAAAATTGGAAAAATAGTTTTTGATTACCGTTTTTGGTTTGGGTACTTAGAATCACGGGATTCAGTTGAAACATTATCTGTATGTTCTACTTTCATTAAAACTAATATGTTAAAAGTTATGTTACGCTTGGAGTTAAGGAAGGGTTAGAATAAAATATTTTATGAACAGACATAAAAAGTTTTGGGAACTTCGTATACTTTCATTAATATCTCGAACACGGTTGGGAAATCGTGGTAAGTGGAAATAAACGATTTGAAAGCTTACTAAATTCTCTACAAAAATGATTCTAAAACTATTTTTGATTAGGTTATGTCAATCGGAGAAATAAGTGCATACAACTTCAAATACGTCTGTTTTGTTCTTATGAACGGGTTTTTGTCGATCTTTTTGTAATTTTTGTCTCTTTCCCTTGGTTTTTTTATTGCTTTTTATTTTTGTAATTTCTTATGTTAGGAAACTGTATTTGTTTCTAAAACAGGATACGTATAATTAGAAGCAATATTTTGTTTGTTAGAATTCGAAGATGCCGTATGAATATCTAGATTACAGTACTGGTGTTGATTTCGTTCTTTAGAATTGTTCTTGGCATTCCCTATTTTCATCTGTTACCCATAGTTTTTTATTGCTAGTAGTTTTTTCTTATTGATTATAGAATATAAATCTATTTGGTTATAAAATAGGATACGTAAAATTAGTAAGAATATTTCGGAGATTTCTGAGCGAAATGCCTTGTAAGATTGCCTACCACCACGAACGGCGTTTTTCCTCTATTTACCTCACCCTTTAATTGGTTGCTGTTTTTAACTCGTTTCCTGCTTCACTCCACAGATAGGAAACACGCTTCTGACGTCGACCAAATGACGTCATCCGAAGTGCCTAATAAATGATTTCACGTTTTAGAACAGGTAGATATCGAAAATAGCTGTGCTTCAAATTAGAATCTATTGTTGAGTAATTATATGAATCTTTGGATAATAATTCCAATAGTTAAAATTATGACTACATTAGAAAATATGTAATTAATAGAACTCATTAAACCTTTTACAGAGAACTCTATTTTTTATTTTAATTTTATTGATCAACAGGTCTTTGCATATATTTAAAAACTCTGTTGATATAACCTCTATATCGTTTTTGTTTGATTCAATAATAAGAAATCCTTTTTTCAATGATTTTATGTTTTTAGGCCAATCTATAATTCCTGTGGGTTAATATGTTTTTTAAATTGAAGCTTTAAAGCCTCAACAGGAATATTTGTGTAATCACCCTTCACAGTTAATTTATTAGAATCATGAGTGACCGTTTTTGTGTTACAACTAACAATCATTGAAAACGAAGTTTGACTATCCTTGTTATTGTTATTTTCCATCTGTTTGGCCGAGATTTTCTATTCATGATCTAATTCTTCTTGAATTTTTTTACTAGATCAAGAACCTATTTTAAGCACTCTTAAATTCCTTAATTTAATTGAGGAAGTTTATCAAGCCTGATATAATCACTTTTGGGTTAATACGGGTGGTCTATACCGAGTCCTTTGTTTGTAAACACAAAGAGCTTTCTGAGTAATGGTAAAGGGCAGTAAAAGTATATGACTTTATTTGGAACCAGACCCTGCATACAGAGAATTACAATACGAGACCTTCTCATTCTTTCTTTCACCAGCTACCGTGTAACACCTTAGATCTGTTTATATTGTTAGCGCGGTTCCTCCCTCCCTTCATAGGGAGGAACCCCGCTAATAAAATTGATCTCTTGAAACAATCCGGAAGTGCCGACTAGAAAATTTCGCTTTTCAGAACCCCTAGAGACCAAAATTAACGGTGGTTCAAATGTGTAAATATATGTATACAATATATATATATATATATATATATATATATATATATATATATATATATATATATATTGTCTGTTAGCTCATTTCTGGCTTCCCTGATGGTCCAATTTTGATGAAATTTGGTAATTTGAAAGGTCAAGTTCGTTAACCAGCAAAATCCGCCCACTGTAAGATGACGTTTGGGGCGAAATTCACGCAAAAAAAATCGCAACGCTTACATTTTTGAGTTCATATGCTTGTAAGTACTCGTTTTGTATGCTTCTTAGCCTAGGAAAACGAATGAAACCATTTTTAAGGCGATAGCTTTAACCGTTTTCGAGAAAATTGGGAACATAGTTGCTGAATAACGTTTTTGGTTTTGGTACATAAAATCATGGGATTCAGTTGAAACATTTTTTGCATGTTCAAATTTTATCAAAACTAATTTCTTAAACTTTTGGTTACGTTTGGAGTTAAGGAAGGGTTAGAATAAAATATTTTATGAACAGATATGAAAAGTTTTGGGAACTTCGTATATTTTCATTAATATCTCGAACACGGTTGGGAAATTTTCATAAGTGGATAGAAACTATTTGAAAGCTTTCTAAATTCTCTACAGAAAAAAATTCTGAAACATGTTTTGATTAGGTGATGTCAGTCAAAGAAATAAGTGCTTAAAACTTCAAATACGTCTGTTTAGTTCTTATGAACGGGTGTTTGTCGTTCTTTTTGTAATTTTTGTCTCTTTCCCTTAGTTTTTTATTGATTTTTATTTTTGTAATTTCTTATGTTAGGAAAATGTATTTGTGTGTAAAACAGGATAGGTAAAATGGGACCAATTTTCTATTGCCAGAAATAATGAAAAGTTTTGGGAACTTCGTATAATTTCTTAATATCTCGAAAACGGTTGAAAATCTTGGGAAGCGAAAGGTTACCATTCGAAAGCTTACTAAATGCTCTACAAAAAATGTTCTGACGAAAGTTTTAATTAGGCGATGTCAATCGGAGAAATAAGTGCTTAAAACATTAAAGTAATTGATTTCGTTTATTCGAACGGTTTTTTTTTTTGTCTGTTTTTATTCCTTATTATTTCTTAATTGCTTATAGTTGGATAATTTATTTTACAATAAAACTGGTTAAGTAAAATAACAAAACAATTTATTGTTAGAAATATAGATTTCCTAGATTCCAAGACCTTGTAACTTGCGGGACCCTTTCTAGTGTTGACCGACCCTTCCAGGTAAGATCGTAAATCAAGACCTTTCAAGACTGGCGGAAACAAAATAATAACTGCTTCTATTTTAATCTTCAGGCGATTCGCCAAAGTTGCGAAGCCTTATCAATAAATAAATATTTTAATCTTTCCAAATTAGACTAGGGATAAGAACGGAACCGCGCTAAGATGATGCAGTTCCTGCGAGTCGGACTTTTTATGTTAGAAATGGATAAGTATTTTTTGCAAGAATCCTCTTTGACTTGAATAATCCAAAGTAGGTAACACAAGCCCTCGAGGGAAGGAGCTAAACACTAATTACACCAAAATTTATAAAATGTTGCTACATGCCGCCACAGCCTCGGTGGTCAAAGGTACAATATGGTCAGAGGTACAAAACCTTCCCCTATATATATACACACACACACACACACAAAATTTGAACCACCGTTATATTTGTGATCTATGGGATCTGAAAGGAGTAATTTTCTAGTCGGCACTTCTGGATTGCGTCATGAGATCAACCTCGCAGGCGGGTTTCCTCCCTATGGAGGGAAGGAGGAACCGCGCAAAAATAAAAAGTCCTACTCCAATCATCATCATAGCGCGATTCGTTAACGTTCCTATCCCTTGTGTCATTTGGAAAGCTTGGAATCGATTATGTCGATACTTTGTTTGGATATTTTTTAAAATGAGATTTTAGGCACCACAATTTTCACTCCGCCTCCTAGAATACCGCTCATTCTAAAGGCAAATACTAAACAACAAATAATCATCGCTTTTACTTATAGTGATTTACTGATTTTTTTAGAAAAAAAAAAAACATTTCTGAGGTAAGGTATGAAGGAGCTGGCCTAAGTTCAACCGATGGGCGATTCTCGAATATGAATCGATCCGAATCGAAATGAAAATATCTATCCACAATAAAGAAAGGCGAGTTCAGATCGATTCAAAAGATCAAATCTACTTGGCTCAGAACATCGATTTACGATATTAATCGATCTTTGATATCGATCTTGATGGATATATCTTCTATATAGATCGATCTACGATATGAGTGTATTTCACGATTACTTACAATTACCTACGAAATTCGTATTTCAATTCGATTCGAATCGAGTCTCATTCGAGAATCGCCCATGACATCGTATTAAAATATATTATTACATATGTGTGTTCATAAAATTCGGTGCTAATGGCCCAGAAGCAGATGTGCCGTAAAAAAAAAATAGAATAAAATAATAATAATAGAGAAAAATGGTTTTACAATTTAAGAGCACAGTTTGAAACCTTCTTTTTTTTATATTACCTTCTTCGCTCTAATTGAAGAAACGGAAGGTTTGGAGTAAAAATTCCGACTCGCAGGATTTTCTTATTGATCATGTAATAATTATAATTTCTAATTAAAAAAAAGAAGTCCGACTCGCAGGAACTGCGTCATCTTGGCGCGGTTACGTACATCTCGAAGAAATGGAATAGATTAGCATCACAAACCACAGAAAACTGATAGTAGCCAACTTACACCGAAGCGGATGATTCTTAATCTGTATAAATTAATACAATTATGTACTGAAAACGTACTTACTCTTGGACTACTGCTGAGAAGGCTCTATTCTAAACAAACAAAAATTCGTTGACATTTTAAGTATCTTGTTTTACAAGCAAATTCGTTTTACTGTTATAATCAACTGTAAATGTGCTTCATGTCGAATAAAATTCCATTCTGTCGTGGGTTAAATCTTTCTATAAAATAAGAAATAACAGTAACTTCAGTTGGAGGCTATGAGGAAGGTTATATATATAGGAGAATTCAAAACAACCTACGTCATCATGATTAGCCACTGCCATCATGATTACCACAGCCACGCCTAACTTATTACTTGTTACGTTTCTTAGCTTATTTTACTACAATACTAATTTCACTGATAAATGCAATTTAAGACTAGAAACAACCAATTAAAAAGTGAGATAAAGAAAGAGAAAAACCCTTTCAAAACAACAAAACAAACACTTTTTAAGATTTATGCGCTTATATCTCTGATTGACGTTGCCCCATCGAATATTGCTTCAGATCTTTTTTTGTAGAGAATTTAGTAAGCATTCGAATGGTCCCCTTCCACTTACCACGATTTCCCAACCGTTATCGAGATATTTACGAAAAATGTATGAAGATCCGAAAACTTTTCACGTTTATTAATAAAATAATTTTTTTCGCATACTTCCTTTACTCCAAATATAGCCAAAATTTAAACATCATATTATATATCAATATTTCATATATCAATATTTTCTACATCTAGGAAATTATTTCAATTGAATCCCGCGATTCTAAGTACTCACAAAAAAATAATGACTTACAAAAACATTGATTCCACTTTTCTCAGAAACGGTTACAGATATCGCCTTAAAAATGGTTTCATTCGTTTTCTTATGTTAAGAAACCTATAAAACAAGTACCTGCAAGCATATAAACTCAAACACGTAAGCGTTACGATTTTTTTTGCGCGAATTTCGCCCTAAACACTATCTTCTAGTGGGCGGATTCTGCTGGTTAACGAACTTGACCTTTCAAATTAGACGACAGATTTTTGTACCAAATCTCGTTAAAATCGGACCATTATTCGCTGTGCTAGACCGCGAACAGACTTATATATATGTATATATATATATATATATATATATATATATATATATACATATATATATATATATATATATATATATATATATATATATATGTATATATATACATATACAAATTTGAACCACCGTTATTTTCGGTCTCTAGGGGTTCTGAAACGCAAAATTTTCTAGTCGGCACTTCCGGATTGCGTCATGAGGTCAACCTTATAAGCGGGGTTCCTCCCTTCGGAGGATCTGATTCCTGCTTTTCCATAAAACTTATAGAAGAACACTAATGTGGTACTCCACTACTATTTCACCATTAGAGCTATACACATCATTTCTTTAAATCCATATCTTAATAGCAATACTAAACATTTTTTATACTTAGAATAGAAACAGTTATTACTTTGTTTAGATCATTCTTAATGTAAACACATATTCCAAAGAAAAGCAAGATTGTCGGCAAGGCACAAGAAACTATTCTAAGCGAAAATTTCTCTTTCCGCCGTCCCAAGTTTCTCTCTACGAAGACTCTACTACGAATTTGTTTCTAATTGACTTAACTTGCTTTACTAACATATCCATTTTAGTGTTAAATGCAATTAAAAAAGTCCGATTCGCAGGAACTGCATCATCTTAGCGCGGTTCCGTTCTTATCCGAAGTGCGATTAGTAAAGGAATAGTAGCAGCTATCGGTAGGTTTTGATCGTTCGTTAAAAATATAAAATAAAATATCAAAAAGAAGGAAGCTTAAAGCGCCACATATGGAAACTGACAGTTTTCTAAGCGGATGGGACTCTCCCGTCATCGCGACGCTCACTCTAATAAAACTCTATTACCAATATGATTCTTATTTTCTCAGCTTTAATGAAATACTCATTCCACCGTTAAATAAACTTAAAAACAAAAGTGAGGTAAACAGTGACAAAAACCCGTTTAAAATAACAAAACTAAAACTTTCGTAGTTTTAAGCACTTACTTCTCCGACTGATATTGCCCCATCGAAATTTGCTTCAGAATCTTTTTTGTAGAGAATTTAGTAAGCTTTTAATTGGCTATATCGTACTTCCCACTGTTTTGAAGATATTAAGGGGGGGGGGAATGGTGCTAATACCTACCGATAGCTGCTATATTCCTTCACTAATCGCACTCGAGATAAGAACGGAACCGCGCTAAGATGATGCAGTTCCTGCGGGTTGGACTTTTTTTTCAGACAAATTAATGTATTATGTTTATATTATAATATAAATATTATATTTGTAAGAAGAGCAAGTCACTTTAATTGCGGTGTAAAATATTGTCGCTAGCTAAATCTAAGTATTATATAAGCTCATAAGGAAAAAATGGTGCTAATGGCTCATTTTCGATGCACCATAAAAGAAATAAAAAAAAAAAATAAGGACAATATACGAAGATTCCGAACCATTTCATGTCTGTTAATAAAATATTTTATTCTAATCCCAATAACGCTACACTTATACACAAATAAATTTTTTTTAGGTATCTATTTAATACGAATAAAATAAGGTTATAATGAGAGATCCGCTGTGGCATACACCAAGTACTACCACCGTGTGGAGTGCAACTAGTATAGACCGGTACGTCAGTACCACTGTGGTATGTAAAGAGCGGCTGTTCTGATACTCGCAAAAATTAGAAATCCTACATTCCTAAATAAAAGTTGTTTGGAGGTTTATCTTCATGACTCTAGAAAGGGACTTACAGATGACGAGGGTACACTGAGAGGTACCTGGGGACAGGGAAAATGCCCCCCACCCTAAGCCTCCTAGCTCCTCACCTTCGAATTCCTATGATTTTGTTCAATGAATTTAAACAAAAAAATTAATAAATAGATAAAAACTGCTGAAAATAGGGAATACCAAAAACAATTCTAAAGAACGAAATCAACACCAGTACAGTAATCTAGATATTCATAGGGCATCTTCGAATTCCAAGATGCCGTTGAAACAAAATATTGTTTCTATTTATACGTATCCTGTTTTATTGACTAATACATTTGACTACTATAAGCAATCACAAAAATAACGAGCAGTGTAAAACACTGTAGGAAACACACAAAAAGATTCGTTCAAATAAACGAAATTACCTATGTTTTAAGCACTTATTTCTTCAAATATGACCATCCCATCGCAAATGTCTTCAAAACATTTTTTGTAGAGAATTTAGTAACCTTTCGAATGGTAATCTTTTGCTTGCCAAGATTCCGAGCCGTTTACGTGATATTAATGAAAATATACGAAGTTCCCAAAACTATTCATGACTAAAAATGAAATATTTTATATTAATCCTTCCTTTACTCCAAACGTAACCAAATTTTCAACATATTAGTTTTGATAAAATTCAATCATGCAGAAAATGTTTCAACTGAATCCCATGATTCTAAGTACCAAAATCAAAGACAAAAAGGACAGTTCGAATAAGCGAAATCAATTACTTTAAAGTTTTAAGCACTTATTTCTCCGATTGACATCGCCTAATCAAAACATTCATCAGAATCTTTTTTGTAGAGCACTTAGTAAGCTTTCTAATAGTATTCTTCCGTTTAACAAGATTCTCAACATTTTTCGAGATATTAAGGAAAGTATACAAAGTTACCAAAACGTTTTATGTCTGTTAATAAAATATATTATTCTAACCCTTCCTTAACTCCAAACGTAACCAAAAGTTTAACATGTTAGTTTTGATGAAATTCAAACATGCAAAAAATGTTTCAACTGAATCCCATGATTCTAAGTACCCAAACCAAAAACGGTATTCAAAAACTATTTTTCCAATTTTCTCGAAAACGGTTAAAGCTATCGCCTTGAAAATGGTTTCATTCGTTTTCCTAGCCCAAGAAGCCTATAAAACGAGTACTTACAAGCTTATGAACTCAAAAACGTAAGCGTTACGATTTTTTTTGCGCGAATTTCGCCCTAAACGCAATCTTCCAGTGGGCGGATTCTGCTGGTTAACGAACATGACCTTTTAAATTGGACGACGGATTTTTGTACCAAATTTCATCACAATCGGACCATTAGGGAAGCCAGAAATGAGCGAACAGACAAATATATATATATATATATATATATATATATATATATATATATATATATATATATACAAATTTGAACCACCGTTATTTTCGGTCTCTAGGGGTTCTGAAACGCGAAATTTTCTAGTCGGCACTTCCGGATTGTTTCAATGTATCAACCTTATAAGCGGGATTCCTCCCTATGGGGGAGGGAGGAACCGCGCTAAAACTACCTAATACAAACATCACACCTAGAAGAGTACTTAAATTATAAGTTGACATTGGTATGAATTCACCAGCACCATAGATCATTACTATGGTTCATCCAAAGAGCCCTCGACAATATTCCATTATTGTATTCATTTCATTCTCACAAAATATATTAAAAAGTTCCAAATTCGCGCGAAAAAATCGTTAAGCTTATTTCATATGCTTTCGAGTACTCGTTTTATAGGTTTCGTAGCCTAGAAAAACGAATGAAACCATTTTTAAGGCGATAGCTTTAACCGTTTTCGAGAAAGTTGAAAAAAATAGTTGTTGAATAAAGTTTTGGTTTGGGTACTTAGAATCATGAGATTCAGTTGAAACATTTTCTGCGTGTTCAAATTTCATCAAAACTAATATGGTGAAATTTAGGTTACGTTTGGAGTTAAGGAAGGATTAGAATAAAATATTTTATTAAAAGACATGAAAAGTTTTGAGAACTTCGTATATTTTCCTTAATTTTTTTTTTCTTTTTTTTTACGGCGCATCAACTATTTTCCTTAATATCTCGAAATCGGTTAGGGATTTTGGTAAGCGGAAGGTTACCATTCGAAAGCTTACTAAATGTTTTACAAAAAAGATTCTGACAGAAGTTTTGATTATGCGATGTCAATTGGAGAAATAAGTGCTTAAAACTTTGAAGTAATTGATTTCTTTTATTCAAACAGTTCTTTTTGTCTGTTTTTATTTCAAGTTTTTTTTTTTCAAATTATTGTTAGAAATATAGCTTTCCAAGAGAGAGTTATTCGAAGACGCCTTTTGAATATATTCAACTGCCTTTATGCTGTTGGTGTCGGGTGTTTTTGTTTTACTATAGTATTTAGTACTGTAGTAGAACACACGAAAATGTGAAAAATTTTGATATTTTTTAATGCATTGGACCGTGTGAAATACGTATCTCTAGAAGTGGATTCTGGGGGCTGGTGGGCCCTGCCAGGAAAAGCCATAAACCCATTTAAAGAAAGGTCGAACCAAAATAATAACTGTTTCTATTATGGAACCGCGCTAAGATGACGCAGTTCCTGCCAGTCGGACGTTTTATTTTTACAATACTTTCTAGAATTGCAGCGGATGATCTTGAGAGTAGATCTCTAGATGTTCTAGGTTTAGTTTTTTGAGTAGCTTCTTCGTGTGTGTGAAGCTGGCGTCTCATTTCGAGGAAACTCAAAATTTTTTGAGAGTTCTGGCTTTCTTTTCAATAGTTCTAGAGTTCTTGATGAGTTAAATTAATAGTTCCGGCCTTTAAAGCAAAAAAATGGCATAACAAATGATTTGCCAAGTTCACCCAGCAAATCATTTTGTTTTTCGACATTTTCCTTATCAACAATTGTCAGAATTGTTGAATTGTCAGAATTCAAAATCATAGATTTGTAAGAGTTCTGAGGATAGTCATACATATTAGAAGCAAAAAAAACTATTAAAAAAGGAAAAAATATACCAAAATTATCCCGATATATACACGGTTTGAGATCAAAAGCCAATCAATAACTAGTTGTTTGGATTATTCTAAACGAGTTCTAATATAGGTAAAGTCATGTACAATGATTTTCCGAACAGTTCTGATACAAGGATTAATCGGAAGTATTTTTAAAAAATTATTATACCTGAAAAATACGTACATATTTGTAAACATAAAAATTCGACGCCGGTCGAAATTTGAAAGTTCTGATTATTCTAAAAGAATTCCAATATAGTTAAATACATGGCAAAAGATTATCCGAGGAGTTCTGATAAGAGAACTTATCAGAAGTATTTTTCAACAATTATTATACTTGAAAAATGCATGTGGTACATTTGAAATTGCAACCACGGTCTATAAGAAGGAGTTCTGATTATTCCAAAAGAGTTCTAATATACTTAAAAGGATGGAAAATGATTTTCCCAGGAGTTCTGATACGAGAACTTACCAGAAGTATTTTTAAACAATTATTATACTTGAAAAATGCATGTGGTAAATTTAAAAGTGTGACCACGGTCTATAAGAAGGAGTTCTAATTAGTCCAAAAAAGTTCTGATATAGTTAAAGAGATGGAAGATGATTTTCCCAAGAGTTCTGATACGAGAACTTACCAGAAGTATTTACGGTATTGGTAATAAGTTTGGAGTGGCTGTGGTAATCAAGATGGCTGTGGACAATATCATGATGGTGTATACATAGTTTTTTTTTTAATTCTCCTATCTATATAACCTTCCTCATAGCCTCCAACTGAAGTTATCGTTACTGAAGCACATATTTACAGTTGATTATAACAGTAAAACGAATTTGCTAGAAAACAAGATACTTAAAATGACAACGATTTTTTGGCTGTTTAGAATAGAGCCTTCTCAGCTAGTAGTCGAAGAGTAAGTACGTTTTTAGTACATAATTATATTGAATTATACAGATTTAGAATTATCCGCTTCTGTGTAAGTTGGCTACTATCAGTTTTCTGTGGTTTGTGATGCTAATCTATTCCATTTCTTCGAGATGTACGTAACCGCGCCAAGATGACGCAGTTCCTGCGAGTCGGACTTCTTTTTTTTAATTAGAAATTATAATTATTACATGATCAATAAGAAAATCTAGAATGCTATTCAATAACACACCTGGAGCTGAGGGAGGACTAGGCTGCAATACATCTTCTTCTGAGAAGTCTCACTAATAATCTAAAAGAACTGGAGAAAGCCACCGTACTTAAATCAAAAAGAGTGAGGAGTGGGGGGGCTGCTGGAGAAGCCCACAGTCCAGAAAGGGTTAAACCCTACATAATAAGCAAATCTTTTAAGGCTGAACATTTCTCAGTGGTACAGCACTCATCTCATATGCTGGAGGACCTGAGTGTCAACTTTTGTCGCACACTAAAGATTCTATCTTCTAATATTGTAATTTGATGATTAGAAATGGGATTACAGACCATCCATATGTTCATCCAGCGTGTAATTGATTTTTGGAAAATCATGTGGCGTACCAAGCGTACACTATCAACTTCGATTACCAAACACATTTCAATCAGATGTTTTCTAAGTATCAGACCCTCTGGGCCTAGGTAGATTTTATCTGGAGTCATACAATAAACTAAAATATTATACAAATTAGGTATAATACAGGAAAATTAAAAAGATTCATCTAATATTAGAATTTATTAACAAAAATAATCACAAACAAACATATGTATCTCTACACGAACAAATAATACATATCAATCAAATAACAATGGAACTTGATCAATAAAAGCAGAGATATAAAATTAAAATATTATAAATGCTTATATCATAATATATTTAAATTAAGTTAAACGCTTTTAAAGCAACTTTATATTCATTTTACACACACACACACACACACACATATATATATATATATATATATATATATATACATACATACATATATATATACATATACATATATATATATATACATATATATATATACATATATATATATATACATATATATATATATATATATATATATATATATATACATACATATATATATATACATACATATATATATATATATACATATATATATATATATATATATATATATATACATACATAAATATATATACATACATATATATATATATATATATACATATATATATACATATATATATATATATATATATATATATATATATATATATATATATATATTGCATTTATACACACATTTTAGTGTGTTCTTTAAGAAATGTTTTGTAATATAATGTGCTAACCTAAAAGAAAATAAAAGCAACATATGAGTGAAAAAAAATATATGAAGAATATCCACCAATAAGCTAAATTGTATATAATTTGTTAAATATTCCTGATGATTATATTTGTTATACGCCAATTCTCCAAACAATACTAATCATTAATAAAACATCCACATAAAATTATACAATCTTTTTAATTAATTCATTTTTGTTTTATGTATATATATATATATATATACACACATACATATATTGTTATTGATATACTTTTGTCTCCAGCTGTATGTTTTTTTTTTTTTTTTTTTTTTTTTTTCCACGGCGCATCTACATCTAGGCCATTAGCGCTGACATCCAGAGTGCAGCGAGGAATTTTCCCAACGAGCCGTGGGATGAGAAAATTCCTGCCACCGATGGGAATCAAACCCACCATCTCCCGCTTATGAATCCAAGGCGCTAGCCACTAGACCACGGGAGACCCCCTTTTTTGCTATTATATTCCAGAAGAATCCCATTCAGCTTCATCAGACATATGTCAACTATTTATATATAAGACCTTTTTTATATATTTTATAATAGCTTGGTATGCAATTGATGTGGAGCATCAACAATAAATAATAATAACATTGTTGTTAATTTAAATTGTTAAATTAGTGCAAGGTTAGTATAGAATATATAAAAAATAAGCCACATATAAATATAAAAATGGACTCAAGACTTAGGAAGAAGGATGGAATTTGTTTAGAATATAATATTAAAACAAAACCTACATCTGGAGACGGCCTATTCCCAGCCCCTCGTCCAGAAATCATTCAAAAAAATATGGAGGTATGGTAAAAGTTGGCAGATTTCAGTTTTAAATAAAATTTAAAGGATAAAACATTGATCTATGGTTTGGCAAAGTAGCATTAGCATTGGTCAAATAAAATAAAAAGAACTTTTATATTCATATTAAGCTCATACAATGCACATTTTATTGGCAAATGCAGAAATGCATAAACATATAGATTCTTTGTATTGTATAAAAATATAATAAATAAAATACTTTGGCATACTTCTTCTATACTAAACAATATCACATATATGTTAGCAGTACAATAATAATTTAATGTATAAGAAATCCAATGGGTAAATGCCAATAAACCCAAAACCTAGCCTATTGACAAAATCAAATAAAACAAAAGTAAATTATAGTAAAAGTAGGAAATTTAACATCAAATTCATATAAGATTACAACTTTTTTCTACGTTTCTCTAAATCACTGAGTAGAATAAAATTATATTCCTTCTAATTAATAAAATGACTATATCAGTCCGGCGTGAAGTACAAACACATAAAAAAATACCACATAATTATTCATGCTATGTTTGCTTTGTGTTTTAAGAAAAACAAAGCACATAATTCTAAGCAAAGAAGATAAAAAGAAATGATCTCGATTTAGAAATCCATATTAGTCCAGGGGCAATCTTAAATACTAAAACTAAATTATAAGTAAAGGATTATCAGACAATAAATTGGTGTCAAACTCCACTATTAAATATTTAAGTTTATATTTTCTAGCTTGAGTATATAATTTAAAGAATTTTTATTTTCACAAATAACAGATATCAAAATAATAAAAAACAAAATAAATTATGAATTGTAAAATTAAATTTATAAAAAAAAAGACAACATAAAAATTCCAAATAAAATGTTTATTTATCAAACTTCTTTAATGCCAAATTATTTGTAGTATTAGGCCGTAATATATGTTCAAAAGTTAGTTTTTAATCCAAAATATTTTTTACTGGGTTTTGTTTTGTAAAATATAGGAATATTTGAGTAACATGTCATTTTAAATTTATAAAATACCATTACTGAATATAAATAATTGAAATAACAAGTCAAAATAAAAGCAAGCATTCTAAGAATAACTTAATATAATGTTATCTTTAAACAAATTAACAAAAACTATAAAAACATAGTGGTATTGCTTTTCATTGCAATCATTATTTGTATTATAGTAAACAAAAAAAATATCCTAGAAATTTCTGAACATGTATAACCGGTACAAAAATTTAGAAACAGTAGGACTCTACTACTCAAGGAAGAAGAAAGAACTGCAAAGGATAAAAAAATAAATTTCAGGAAATATATTTTCATTTAGAAAAATATTTTAAGTAATCGAGAGATTTAGTACATTTATTTGTGCCTATGAATTTATACATACAGACACACTATATATATACATACTTATATGCACACATACATACAGACACAAACTTTATGTATAACAAGAATTACACATGAATAATTTAACACTAATTTCTTTTAAGCAATGCCTACTATATTTTTCTTACTTAATTACAGCCTTCTTGCCTCTCACTACTTGTACATTCTTGCGTATAATGTAATATAAATGCTCATATTAGGGTACTGTGGCCCAACCTCGTATTTATAAAATAAATACACAAAGACGGAATCTAATAAAACTCCATTGCTTAGCGTTCTTATTACACAGTAAATTGTCATCTAAACACCAATGGTTTCTGTATGTAGAAAAAATACTCTTAAATCATTTAACGATGCCTAAACATACTGTTTTGTAGAAGAATTAAACATTAAAAATAAATTACAAAATTATAATAACAAGAATAAATAAACATTTGTCATTGTGAATTCATAAGTACGTGTGTGTATACATGGGCGTACTTTAAAGTAAGTAAGTACAATAAGAGTAAACAGAATTTTCTATTATTAAGTATTTAATTCAGAAGAGTTAACATGAGACGGTATACTGCTAATAATCAATTTACATGAAAATCGAAGAACAATCACAAAATACTGACACATCAAGGCACATCGATATATTTACTTACACCAACATAGCTTTTATACTTAATATTATTAAAGCTGCATAAATGTCTTCAATAATAAAATTGGATCTCTAAAGATATATGGCTTCGAATAAATAGAGAGGAACATGATATTTAGTTGTCATCACTTTTTTTTGCAAAAGATAAGAACACTTGTTCTAAACTGGAGTCACTTATCGAATAATCATCAATTACTTCAAATGTATCCTTCACCTTATTCATTCCACCAAATAAAGCTGAAGCCTTAAATGTTGGATCACTTATATGATAATGTAACATCACCTACAAATTAAGAAAGTGAATGAATAAAAGCAGTATACAAAATTTCTAGACATGTATGTTAGGTAGGAAAACTTACCATATGTTCATCCTTCAATGTTATGTTGGGACCAAAAACGTTCAACATTTCTTCTTTTAATTTAGTTATGTCCTCATCTGAATGTGTTTTGAGTTTAATGAGAATAACAAAACCTTGCCCATACAAACTTTTTAAGTGCTGTACATTTCCAATACATTGCATATTTCCTTGAGCCATAATAGTAAGCCTATCACATACTGCTTCACATTCATCCATACTGTAAGGAAAAATATTATTAACATAAGAGTGGACAATAAGCAGAGTACTCAGTGACACTGTTATCAAAGAAAGTAATAAGTACGTCGGGAAGTTATTTTTGGGGTAAGTGCTGGTGTAGGCAAGGTTAAGTTATATGAAATAAACCAGCCCTTTTAGTAGCAGTGAAAAAGCTTAAAACTGGTAAGGGAATAAATGTGGAACAAAAAGGTTTATTTTTTTCTGTGACCTGAATGGGCTTGTCAATAATAAATTATATGATATATATATATATATATATATATATATATATATATATATATATATATACAGTGAAACTTATATACGCTTATAGCGGTGAACTGGTTATAACGGCAAAAATCCATGCCTTAGTTTGGCCTGGCAAATGCATTGAAAAATATCGCTTATCATGTCGGCAGATATAACGGCAGAATCGGTTATAATGCCCGAACATTGGCGGATGTTCGGCCACCGAGATCGGTTAGAGCAGTGGGATATTGTTCCCTCTTCTGAGGACCGGTTTCCCACACCTTCCACCCAGGCCTACGTGGAACTTAGTTTCATTCCGGGTACAGAGGGGATGTTCGGGGAACAGAGAAGATGTTAATATCATTAATGTCATGTCCAAACAGAGGTCCTTAACCCTTTCCGGACTGGACTACGTACGGACTTGTGAATCACACAGATGGCCCTGCCTTCACCCCTTCTCTCTCCTCAGACCGGGCTATATTAGCTCCTAAACACTACGATTCTCACTCTACATTCCATACATCTTCCCAGAAGTCTCGCACACGTCACTCGCTAATACACTGGGCCTAACACCAATATATTGGTGGTCCGTCGTCTGGGCCAAAGCCGCTCAACACCAATATATTGGCGCTTCGGCGTAAAAGGGTTAAGTATTGGAGAGAAGGTAAATATTGTTTGATTATTGTCTTTCGAAAAAAATCGAGGTTTCTCATTCCACAACACTTTGGGCTATCCAGGAGAAAATAAGAAACAGCTTTGAAAACGACTCATTTCCTTGAAAAAGGTTTAGAGTTTTTAACTATTCTGGTTTAGATGAATCATTGCTGAAGTGGTTCAAAATTCAACGAATTTTCAATGTACCTATTAATTGCCACATTTTACTTGAAAAGCCTCAAGAGTTTTCAGGCCTAATAAAAAATGTTTTGATATCCGACCCTTCTTGGCTCCAGTGTTTTCGTGAATGCCATGATATTGTTTTCAGGAAACAAATTCGAGAAGGCTAAATAGACAAAATAATTTTCAATTGCGATGAACCAGGCCTGTTATGTCGGTTGGCCCTTGATAAAACATTTATATTTGCCAAAGAAAAATGTCCAAGTGGGAAGCATTCTACAGAAAGAGTAACCTTGTTTGCTTGTTTTATCGTAGCGAACTTGAAATACAAATGTAAAATCTTATATTGTATCCTTTTCTGAAGTTTCTTTATGTTAATAATTGTACTTCATTTTACTTTCCGATATTTTTCATTTTAATTGAAATAACGACAAAGAAAATTGATTTTGATGAAATAAACCGACGTATAGTTGGAGATTTTTTGATAATGGCAACTTTCTCCGGAAATTGTTGATAATTGGTTAGAACGTCCATCGGTTATAACGGCGAGATTTCGTCGGTCCCTTGGCAGACGTTATAGACGATTTCTACTGTGTATACATATATATATATATATATATATATATATATATATATATATATATATATATATATATATATATATGTTACAGATATGGAAAAAGAGAGACCAATAGGCTCAGTACTGAATTTTTCCGGAACAAGTTAAAGGTTACTGATGTAATACAAACCTCACAAAGGTAGATAATTCCCTGGAAGTAATGGAGGATCATAAAGTTCTTAAATATAAAGTAAAGGAAATTGAAAGGTGTGCAGACCTTATGAAGAAAGAACAGAAAAGTACGAGGGGAAAAAGACACTGAAAATAATTTGGATATTTTGGAAATTCCAAGCAGCCTGAGGTGTGGCCCTCTGGCCAGTAGACGCCGGGTCCTCATGACGGTAGTGCAGTCGATCCTCTATGGATGTGAGGTCTGGGCGGGTGCCCTACAGAGGGAATGCCATCGCAAGAAGTTAGCGACAGTTCAAAGAAGGGCAGCACTCTGCATAGCTTTGGCCTACAGGACAGTCTCGGAGCCGGCCGCATTGGTGGTGGCCGAGGTTATACCGATCGACCTCCTAGCTAGGGAAAGAAAGCTTATCTACGATGGTATCCTCGATAGGAGAGTAGCTAGGAGGGAAACCTTGAATGCTTGGCAGGAGCGGTGGGAGGCCGAGACCAGGGGGAGGTGTACTGCCCAGATTGTCCAGGACTTGAGTGCATGGGTAGGCAGGGAGTTTGGTGAGGTGGATTATCACCTCACCCAGTTCCTTACCGGCCATGGCAACTTTCGAGGCTTCCTTTGGAAGTTAGGAAAAGCAGATAGCCCGCAATGTCAATACGGGGATTCAGCCTATGATGATGTTCACCACACATTTTTCCAGTGTAACAGGTGGGAAGAAGAGCGGAGAGGCCTAAGCAGGGACATTGGCCCTTTCTCGCCGGAAACCATAGCAAGAATAATGCTAGGGAGCCCTGATAAGTGGAGCGCTGTGTCCATTTTCACAACCAGGATCTTGCTAAAGAAGAAGATTGAGGGGAACAGAGCTATTCCCCCACATACATAAGAAAATATAGTAGGTCCCCTTTAGGGGAAAAGCGGTACCCTCTTGAAGATTGGCCAAGTAGTTGTTCCAAGAGGGAACAATACCAGAAATGAGGGGTTTTTGGTGGGTGAGAGTCCCACACACTGGGGACTTGCTCGTGGCAAGCACCCTGAAGGCCTTGTAGGTTTCCCCTCATTGCAAAAAAAAAAAAAGAAAAAAAAAGCAGCCTGAGGAAGATTGACGAGATTTTTTTTTTTTTTACAATTTATTCTCCTAGGAAAGATAATAAGCTTCTGGCCTATATATAATCCATCAGTTGGTTAAATGTGATTTATTTTCTTGTGTTCATTTTCTTTTCTCAATAAATTTCTGAATTTTTATTTTTAATATTTATGTGTTTTCGTATTTCTTCCCTTCAGCTGTTCTTTACCTAGTTTTTAATAGTCTTCCTTTTCCTCTGCCGCCACCATGTCCTTGAAGTACTCTGGTGTGGTGTTTTTAATTGTAAAATTAGTTCTTCAATTGCACCTTAACCTGATATTTTCAAGAGATATCAAAATGTATGGCCCAAGTTTGACAAGACAATATGAAACCGGTATTAGCAACATAACAGTGAAAACTAGTCTAACCTCAGATACAATTTTCGATCCAACTATTTCTGAAGACAAGGCGCCCAAGACCGAAGAAGAGAACACTAGAATTGTAAATCCCAAATGTTCTAGAGAAAATCTACAACATCTAGTCGAGGTAGGATTATCCCATTTAGTGTGAAGTGATACAATGACTTTCTTCAAGCACATTAAAATCAACACGAACTTCCTCGCACAACCCCCCAGAACGTGGACAAAGATGTGCATTTCAAAGAAGAGAAGAGGATCGTTGAATCTTGAAGGTGGTAAAAGACATGGGTGAAAATTGATGACAGACCTCAACAATCTACTGGCCAAGGATTAGGATCAGAAGCAATACGTCCTGAAAGTAGTTAGTAAATTTCGACTGTTGTATCCAGATGATTCCTAAGCTACATTGAGCAAAAGTCTAGACTAAAGAAACGAGGAATAGGAATACTACACAAAAATGTTGTACCTATCCATATGTACATGTCTTTTGTTCTTGTCTAATCTGATATTTCTGATGTGTATTGTTCTATAGAATTAGCTGTGTAATTTGAGTAGGTATCTGTCGTGTATTCTTATTATGCATTAAATTTATTATCAATACATTAACTATCGAACTATATAACATACCTATATATCTTAACGAAATACAAAATTGCTTGTTATACTTTATTAATAAATTAGTCTGTATTGTAAAGGCAATATATTGCCTAAACAATGACCTCAACCTCTGAAATATGGAAAAGGTGGAGTGAAAAAAAAGGTCTAAAATACCTCGCATAAGGCTTAACACACATTAATAGACATAAGATATCAATTCGATAATTAATTGTTTCATTTGAGCAAAAAAAAAAAGGTAATTTCTCTCATAAAATGCAAAGTTCGCTTTTAGAGATACCAGGTCCTGTTTTTTATGACAAAGGCTGTTCTAGATCCGTTAGACTTGATGTTACGGCAATTCTTTTTATGACATGAATTATGTTGAACACTATTATCTTTAATTTAAGACATAGTCTGCAAGTATAGGAGGAGCCGTTCCTGAGATTTTGGCCTTGAAAGTCGTCAAACAGTGAATAAATCAACATTTTGAAAACTTTAAGCGCTTAGCGGCACGTGTTAACGACCTCCTATCAGGCTGAAACTTTGGCTATCTAACTATCTAGAAAGGGTGATTATTTTGAGGGGGTGCTGTTTCTAAAATTCAGAAAAAAATGTTTTCCTTTAGTGCTCTGCGACCACCCTAGTGCACACTGTAAGGGGTACATTAGGCTAGACCAGATATATTGGTTCATAATGTTAATTTTTTGGTCAGCCCTTAGGAGTGGAAATGAGACCAAACATTCAATCCAGGTTTTGAGGCATAGCACGATGTTCTTTTCATCAAATTTGATTACTTCTTTGAAATTGATCCCTAAATATTTTGTTTTCTTCTCAAAAAAATTCTCTAATTACTGTCCCGTCCATGCATTATTAGTCTTTCAATTAGTTCAACCTTTTCAATTATGATTGCTTTACGTTTGTTGTTGTTACCTAAGGAGAGGTTTTCTGGGATGTATGATCATTTCAGCTCGTAGGTTCCGATCTACTTTATAATTTTGTAGCATTTGGTCTCTTTGATTACTTTTAGAAGAACGCCATCATGTCTGGGGGGCTGTGTGAATATGTACACTCTTGACCAAGCAAATTCTTACATCGTCATTTCTGCATTAAAGTCGGCGTCAATAAGGTCGGTATTTTTGAATAAAAATCCAAAACATTCTTGTCTTCAATTGAAAAAATGCTTCTGAAGTAGTTTTAATTGATTCTACGCTGACTTTGCATTTCCCGTCCTTATTACTGACCATTATTTGTTTTACAACTGCTTTTCTGCTTTGTTACTTAGTGCTATTTCTCTTAAATATTGTTTTAATTGGATCATTAGTTTGTCTTCTTACCATTTTTGGATATAATTATGTTCTAGTGATCACTTATCCAGTTAAATTTCAATAAAATTTAAGGAGAATATGTTTTGGCATTTTACTATTTTCAAGCATAGCTGATATTTTTTATTGTATATACCTATACAAATATATAAATATTACTATTATTCCGAATTCTTATAAAGTAATAATAACACAGAAACTGTTTTCAGAGCTGATTTATATTCTAAAATTAAACAGGTAATTTTAAAAACAAGATAAAGAAAAGAATATTAATATACCTATGAGATGAAATGATAACAGTTTGTTTCTTATCCTGACTTTCCTTAATAACAATCCACAATTTTCTACGAGTAACTGGATCTACTCCGCTTGTTGGTTCATCAAGTAAAATAATAGCAGGATTATTGATGAAAGCCAATGCAGCACTCAGTTTCCTCTGGTTACCTCCACTATATGTTCCACAGGGTCTATCACAATATTCTTCAAGACCTGAATAAAATCATTGCAAATGAAACTAAATAGAATAAAAGTAATCAAGCATAATATGTAACAAGAATGGTACATGTATGTGTATTTTATATACGCGCGCACACACACACACACACACACACACACACACACACACACACACACATACATATATATATATATATATATATATATATATATATATATATAAAAGGAATAAAAATAATTAAAGAAAATAACTCTAAAAAATATTTATATTTATTGTAAATTATGTTAAAATTTATAAACAACATGAAACCTCCAGCATTGCTTGCAAAATACTATTAACAAATAAAATAAAGTTTTTTTAAGGGGTCCAAATGAAATGGGAAGAAACATAACAGATAAACGAGTACAATACAAAATGATAGACCCCTTTTAAATTTTATTTATTACACCAAAACATTGTACAGAGTCAAACACTACATCATAACCAGCTTAATCATGGAGATGAGAGATTTTTGTGCTAGAGAGTGGAGAGACAGCTGATTAAGGGGAGAGAGTGTCTGTCCAACGTTTCAATCATTTCCAATTTTCCTGGTGGTTTTGTAAACTAGCAGCATCTGCTCCCAAGTCTATCTAGCGGTATAACTGAATGTGTTATGGAAATCGCCTTTCTACTGTAAACATCTTGCAAGTCAGTTCTGCCATCAAACCATTCACAGTGTGTTTTGAGCTAATGATCTAGAAGCTGGTATAAGCACAATTCTGCTGTCCAATCAGGGTCTAACATCTCTGATCATGCACATATATTGTTCTATCTTCTTGATTTACTCATCCTAAATCCAAGGGAATACTGGGCCTTACATCACTCCCCACACTTTCATCATTTGCCGTAACACTACCCTTTTATTTTATATTACTAATCTATGTTACTATTCTACTACACTGTAATGACACTATATCAATTGCATTTCAAAAGTGGTCAATCTCCGCTCTGTTACACCTGACACTACACTTGTCAGGACGTGGGATCATACTCTTCCCTAACTAGACCAAAGGGTGATTCTAGAGCAACATTGATCTATTCCCCTTGCATAGACTGAGCAGACTCTCCATCATAGGCTATCGGCAACAGGCTCTAGGCATCCGTCCACCGAAATTAAAATATACTCCCCAAGACCTTAAAGTGTTGAGATCTCTACTTAATTTTCTACTGATCATAGTGCTTCTTTTAGTAAGGACCAGCATGGTCCTAAATGAGAACTATGTTACTTAATACTTGATTTCTGAGGGATGAGGATTGGTGCAGAGATCTGTCGAAACATGTAAAACATGTGCTAACATATCACAAACCTCTTACTTGTATGGAAATCTTACTTGAATCCAGTAACCTAACTCCCCCCATCCACTAATCTCACTTGTCGGGGGCCTTAGTTAGGAATTTGAAGCATCTAATTTATATGCCTATATATCCGAGTATTTATCTTTGACCTTTTTTTGCCAACACTACAACAAGGGGGTTCCTGCACTTCTTAGATACACTTCTTCCAGATGGCAGTTTAACATTACATTGGCAAGCAAGATTCCTACCTTAATACATTTTTCACCTTAGTATTGGGATTAGCCCATCCAGTTGCCTACATGAGTCAAGTAGTCTCCTAATAGAGATAACAACATCAAGTGGGGTCTCCCATGGTCTAGTGGCTAGCGCCCTAGATTCATAAGCGGGAGATGGTGGGTTCGATCCCCACCGGTGACAGGAATTTTCTCATCTCAGGGCTTGCTGAAAAAATTCCTGGCTGCACCCTGGACGTCGGCGCTAATGGCCACGATTTGTTGATGCGCCGTAAAAAAAACAAAACATCAAGGCCTATCCCATCCAATGGTCCTTGCTTCACCTTATTTCATTTTCTCATGGTAATGCACCTCAATATTATACTCCTCTATCAAAATTGATTTTTTGGTTTAAAGTACACATTAGGGTCATAAAAACAATATTCAATTATCATACAGTGAAAAAATTATAATAATAATGCATGGTTATGCATCCGGATATAAAGTGGGACCTTCCGCTCTGTTAGTGCATTACTAACAGAGCGGAAGACCCCTAGGCTACATTAGGAGTCCGCCAGTATGCTCTAATATTGTAAAAAAAAAATGTATGTATGTATTTCAGGTAAACAAACAGAATTATGTATAATAAAACTGTAACAGACACTTAAAATTTAAAAAAATTGTGTCCATAACTTTTAGGTTCCTTGGGAAGGAATTCTCAGACATGCGTCAAATATGTTTTGACCCTGTATCATAAAAAAATACCTGTTTTATTGGAATAGGCGATGCTACAATCACAGCCTCTCTTAAAGAAAAGGGAGAAATAAAAATACATGCTATTGTCTTAGGTATTGTTGTGAGCCCAGAAAATTTATCATAAAATGTTGGCATTAAAATAAAATATATTATATTTTGGAATTTATTCTAAAAGAACACTTGAATACTTCAACATCATCTAAGAACAGAATTAAAATTTGTGTAACAAATAGTGTCAGATAGTATTCCAAAACTGAAAATTTAAACGGGGTTTTTAACGCATAAATTAATTTTCATAAATGTAATTTTCAAATAGAGCACCTCGTGGAAAAAAGTAGAAAGATGAAACAGTATTAAAGAATAATTTTAAAACAGTCAAGAAGCACTTCATACCTAAAAGAGAAATCCATTGGTTTACTAAGGCCTCTACATCTGATGGGTGGGTTAAACGTAAATTCGCGAACAAAGTTAACATTTGCCTTCCAGTCAATGAGTTAATCAATGCAGATGATTGGGGGCAATATCCAATATAAGATAAGCACTGAAAAAAAAATGCAATAGAAGGTTATAAATAGAACAACAAAAAATCTTTATTTTGGTTATCATAATTTCCTAATGATAAAAGTTTGAGTTTCCTTGAACCACGCTCAGTTTACCTTCCATTGATGGAATATTTAATTCTTTGTCATTAATAACTTCTTTTTTTATATAAAAAATAAAAAAAAAAGGTTTTGTCTGTACATTGCACAGAATCAATCTTTTTCATATTTTTCTATACCATACATTAACCCATTCAATACCGAGACTGATAGCCGCTTTCATGACAACGGGCCGGCATGCCCTGAGGAATGATAGCTACTTTCATGACAACACACCGACATTCCCCGTGGACTGATAGCCAATGTTCCTTTTGCATAGTTTGGGCCCCTATTTGAGTTTTATAATAAATAAATAAGGGCTTTATTTGTGTTTTAGCTGTTGATGTGTACTTAGAGATCATGTTCTTTATATTATTTAAAAAAAAAAAAAGAATTTCAAAACATTAAAAAAAAAAAAAAAAAAAAAAAAATTAAAAATTGAAAATAAAGTTTTTAAGCCTGTCGTTGAGTGGTCCAAAGCCCAGAATGAGAAAATGGAGAGAAAGAAATAATGAAAGCGAATTAAGAGAAACGAGAAGAGATGGGCTATGGAGGCTTAGTTATTTTAATGTCCTCTTGTGGAACCAGGAGGGCGAAAGGAGATCCGCTCTGTGGTTATGTGGGTTGTCGCCTCGTAAGGGATAAATACACCAAACGGTTAGACAGGTGGTCTTTACATATAAACTTTTTTTGAAAACATTTATAAGGCTTTTTAATGATAATCATCCACTTAACATGATTATGCAACTATTACAAGATAGTTAACTAAGCATATTCCTCAGAAAATTGGTTAGTTCATACGAGTCCCACTTGTGGCAAGTTAACTTTTTCCAATGTGATTGCTGAAAAAACTATCTGCTCCATCATGGATGTCTGGGGGGGGGGACAAAAAAAGGAAAACAAATTGAAGACACCAAATTCATTCTTAAAAAAAAGTTCGGTATGTCCAATAAGCTATTTATATTTTCTTTTATATAAATTGGAAAAAAGGGTGGCAAAGATTAGATTGCCTACTTCTAATGGTCGTATAATCCAATAAGCCTTAATGGTTTAAGAATGGAGCAACTGGAAAAGACTGATTTCAAATTATATATAATGTGACCTAATGTAGGGAGATATCATAAAATCTCAAGAATTAATTTGAACAATAATATATGTACAGGGTGCCACAAAAACAATGGTCATCCGTTGGCCAGATGATTCTCCAATGCGAGATCGGAAAAAATAACCCTCATATTAATCCCCGCAAAATGACCTTGAAATGTTATTCAAGGTCAAATTTTGCTATTGCATATTTCGAATCTACGAGTCATGAGGAAGAAAAAAGTCAATGGCACCATAGGTCAGAAATGACTCCTTATTGTCAAAATAACCGTTAACAACGAATACGTGGGCCATTCCATTACAATCGACAAATGGTGGCCAATTTTGATATTTTTTTTTTTTTAACATGTTCTACTAACATTGCCTTACGCAAAAATACCTCGTTTGAATTTTTTAGAAAAGCATCTTCTAGTATAAAAAAATATAAGTATATTGAAAAACGAGCCTCTCAGCGGCAATCATCGGAGGACCATAACTCTTATTTTACAATTTACAGGAATGTCTTCATGAGACTATTTAAGAAACTTATCAAGAGCTGTTTGCTATATGCTCTCAACCAACCGCTGAAATTACTCATTAAGGATTTCACTGGTTATGTGTGAATTTCATGAAACAGACTCCCTCCCGACTAGAAAAAAAAGTTCCCTCCTGATTGAGGGCAGAAAAAAAAGTTTCATCCTAAAAAAAAAAAAAAAAAAATAATAAAAAAAAAAATAAGTTGTAAGATTATCACTCCAGCGCCCGTAGCAATTGGGCCTGTTCTATAGCTTCAATATTTCGGATCATTCCTGAGGCAAGCTGCCAACCTTGCTTTCAAATTCCTCCTCACTCGGCTAAGGACCTGGCGAGAATTTCTCCTAATTCTTTCAAATGCCCATGTTATTCTCGTCCATTTTGCCTATAGTGGACGATGACACTGGAAAACGAATTTTCTTCAGTCCACAATACCCGCCGCAGGAAGTGCATAGAACGTTCCAACTTGTTCAACACTAACCTGCAAAACAATGCTCTCTGCTCCTGATCCCCGGGCCTCAACTCCTGAACTTGCTGTAAACTGAAGGGAGACGTTCTTCCCGAAGGATCCGGCGGACCGTCATTCTCAAGACTCCTGTTGCTTGAGCCATTCTTCTCAGCCCCGTAGAAGTCCTGGATCGGGCGAGGTCAATTATTCTATCCTCTATTGTGAGAGGGACTCGAGGACTGGCTGGTACATGAAATCCATACATGACCAGTGAAATCCCTAATGAGTAATTTCAGCGATTGGTTGAAAGCTCATGGAAAAGAGCTCTTGATAAGCTTCGATAATTACCTCATGAAGGCATTCCTGTCAATTGTAAAATGTGTGTTATCTTTTTCAATGAATGAGCTGAGCGTTGTTCAATATACTTATCATATATTTTTTTATACTTGAAGATGCTTTTTTAAAAAATTCATACGAGGTATTCTTGCATAAGGCAATGTTAGCAGGCCATGTAGAAAAAAAAAAAATATCAAAATTGGCCACCATTTGTCGAGTGGAATGGAATGGCCCACGTATTCGTGGCCAGTGTTAATGGTCATTTTGACCATAAGGAGTCATTTCTGACCTATGGTGCCATTGACTTTTTTGTTCCTCATGACACGTAGATTCAAAATATGCAATAAGAAGAATTGACCTTGAATAACATTTCAAGGTCAATTTTGCGGGGGATAATATGGGGGTTATTTTTTCCGATCTCGCATTGGAGAATCATCTGGCCAACGGATGATCATTTTTTTTGTGACACTGTACATAAATATAGTGTATTTAAAAACTTACCTTTCTCTTGTTCTCTTTCAAGCTATAACCCTTTACAATTACATTCCCTTGAGTAGCTACTTGGACTCCAGTAAGAATATTGAATGTAGTTGATTTTCCAGCACCATTCACTCCTAACAAACCAAAACATTCCCCTTCCTTAGTCGCAAAAGTAACATCATGCACAGCAGTGAACGTAGGCGAATATTTTTTAGCAAGGCTATCAACAATTACAGTCAGTGCTCCATCATTATCTGTAACATTTTTTTTGTTTATATTAATTTTCACATAAAATCCTTCTAGAGACTATCAATCTATAAATTATATGTATAATAATTAAATATGTTAGCAATAGAACTATGTTAGCAAATAATTATTCGAAATCACTTAGGTCCCCTCTCCCTCTACTAATAGGCATTTTCTCTTTGAATCAATCAGTTCATTCTTAAAAAAATTTACAATTGGATCAAAATGTCAAAACATCAAGCTTTTTAAATTTTATATAAAATTGACATTATTGAGCAGGTGGAAAGTGAGGATATACATTTTATCTGCTCAGGGTATAGTGATGTCCGTTTACAATGACATAATTGTAATAGTCCCTTAGATATCATTATAAAAGGAATCCACTGTATTTACAAATGCAAAAGTGTGATGTGTTCACCTGTGTGACACTCCCTGTTTCCAAATTTTTCATATGAAAACTAACTACTATACATACATATTAGTCTTAAGTTAGGATTAAAAAAAAAAAAGTGAACCTCTATATATATATATATATATATATATATATATATATATATATATATAAAAAGAATAAATATAGAAAATGTAAAACAAAATATTTACATATAAAAAAGTGAAAATAAAAGAATATAAATATAAGAAAGTTAAAAAAAATTATTTGACATATAAAAAAAAATTTGCATCTCCACCAGTGGAGTGTCCCAAGTCCGCATCAAAAAGAAAGATGGAAAACAATTTCGTTTTAGGCAGGAAAGTAGGTAGAGAAGGAACAAGGAGGGGAACTAAGCTGGGAGCACCCCGATCTTATTTCACAGTTATGGGGTTAATAGACATCCCCCACCCATCCCCTCTGTTATGCTGCACGATGTAAGTCGTTATTGGGTTCAAATAGACATGGGCGTATATAAGGGGGGCTGAGGGGGCTGAAGCCCCCCCTGAAATTTTTATTTGATCGGTAAAAATTTTATAAAACCCTTAAAAATAATTTAAATAAGATCATTTAGTTCATAAAAAATATGATATTTTGAGTGTAATAGTGTTTTAGTTGGCTAAAACTCTTCCAAGATCTAAATAGTTAGTATTCCATACACCGGAAATGGTCTCAGCCCCCCCCCCCCTCCCCCGAAATTTTCCCAGCCCCCTCCGAAATTATTTCATATATACGCCCATGCAAATAGAGCTGAGAGAATATTAAGATGTTCATTGTTTCCATTTCACCATTCCATGGCCCCATGTATGCTCTGCAGATTCACTTTCATTTAGCTTCAAGTGAATCTGCAGAGCATACATCAGATTTTCCTGTAAGGTCAATCTAGAAGGTGAGCCATTTTTAATACATAACCTAATTCAATTAATGAGGAAAAAAGTAGTGAAGTAGGAACAGTTTAAGATAGAAGAGAAAACTTTTGGGAAAATGAAGATATGTCAGATTTTGAAGATAAGGATTGCTGCCTTCAGTATGGCAACTGAGTATATAAAACACGAGGCAACAGGTTCATAATTATTGTTTCTGGGAACATAGAGTTACTTAAGACATGTTACACTCTAGCGGCTGTTTTTCGAAAAAGCCTGTGCAAAGAGGTTGAATTTTCAAGAGATTGCTTTTCGATTTTTCTATTTTCATATATGCATAACAACTTTTTGATGCACAAAATCAGTTAAATGAGATGTGATGTTTTGTGGACAATTTACAAAATTTAATGATTGGCTAATTATAAATTACTGTTTTTTTTTTGTTTTGTTTTTTTACCAGATGATTGAAGGGCAGCATCCACTCTGTCCTTTTCCTTAGCTACATCAGATTCCACAGAATTCAAATCAGTTTTATCCACCAGACCAATCCAAAAGTAACTAATCAGATTCCATAGCTTTGAAAAATAATCTAACTCTATTAGTAAAATAATCATTACATAGATGATCCAATCCAAACCAAGAAAGTAAAGTTCTTTGTTTAGTTCAGCATCAAAGTAACTTTTTTCTAATGTACCTAGAACCAAATATATATACCATTACACTAAATTCTTATAATTAATTTTTGTAAGCATCAAGTAAATAATAAATAAACTTCCATACCGTTACATTGTGGAAGCAAGTAGGCATTTTGGCACACTCTGCATTGTAATTTAACAGCTGCAGTAGTAATAAATTTTTGCACAGCAGAAACAAAAGGAGAGACAGGTATAAGTCGCAATATATAAACTATGAACATATAACTAGACTCCTCTGTTATAATATTAAATGTGATGAGTGTAGCCACAACTAAAAAATAAGAAAATAATTATTTTAACTTCCAAAAGCACATTTCTAATTATATCACAAACCATTAAGATTAAGCGAACGAGAAATATACAGACTGAACAAAAAACAGGGGATTGGATACAAGAGGGTGTAAAATATTATGACAATATGAAATTATAAAAATAAATGTTATATTGTAAAAAAAAATAAATACAAAATTAATGATAGCATACCTAAAACTATAAATCCTGTATAAAATAAATTGAATGCATTAGTAGCTATCTTGAAGATATAGGTAAAACAATATGCCATCCAAATTCCACTAACTCCAAATAGAAACATAATAAGAAACATTACACCTGAAAAAAAAGAGTAATACATATTTCTTGAAATTATAAAATGTCAACAAAATAAAATCATTTAATAATGCTATCGACAATTTGCTTCATTCATAAAATATACCTATAGTTAATAAATATAAAATGACAGACGAATAAGATAACCCCCCCCCCCTTCTTTTCTTTTAATGTGTTTCAACATTGAAAAGATTCATTCTAAATGAGTGGCAACAAACATCTTCCTCTTATTTAACCCTTAGAATGCTAGCGGATCTGAGAGGGACCGACCGCCGGGTGCTACGAGCTTTGAGGGCTGATGCTACCCCCAGTGCTAGCCTATTTTCCACCCTCCGCGTGTGACTTTGGTTTAGAACAAGACTATACTCAGTCAGAGCTCCCGCCTTGCGTCGCTCTTATTACGTAGATATATAACAGGGGACATGCAAAATTGCTTGTTTTGTTGTAATTTAAGATGCTAATTTCATTAATTGTGTGTACTTTAGTGTGACCTTTCCAATTATTATAACAAGTTTCTTATTAAAATTAATAAATAAACAGTTTCTAAAATAATATTTCAATTGTTTCCGAAATATTTTAGTTTTAAATTTAGCACTATTAGCCCTGTTAGTATGAATCCACCCTTTTATCAAAATATTCATGAAAACACTTTCTCTTCTCTTCATTTTACCCATTTTATGATTTATATCATTGTTATGATTCTTCAATTTATTTAGTAATTTTTTTAAAATATTGATTGATCTTTATTGACAATTTACAATCTGTACAGTTATCTACAATAAGTAATTATTTAGTAAATAACTGGGTCTTTTTTTACTAAAAACTAATCATTTTATTTTTATATGCAACTCATAAAACTGGTTACGTCCAATAATTACTTGCTGGAAAAAAAACAACACTTTTTTAAAATTTGTGTTTTGTATTTATTTTAAAAACAAATTTATTTATAATAAGTAGTATAGGCGCTAATGACCTACATGTAGATGCGCCGTAAAAAAATAATAATAAAAAACATAAGTAGTATATTAATTACTATTAATTAATAAATAGTAATATAATAATAAAGTAATGGATTAGAAATAAATAGTAGGTATATAACAAAAATATTAATAATAAACTTATAAATATAAAAATAAATAATAAACCAAAACTAGTACTGAGAAATATTTGTTAGGGTCATATTTCCCCACACCTAATTTAGCCTAAAGGTGGGAAAAGGTTTAGCAAATTTTAGTAAAGTGTCTGCAAACAATAGAAATAACAACCCAACCCCTGCAGGTACAGTCTGAATTGGTGGTAATGGACCTTTCAGGTGGTCTAGGACACTCCGCTCGAGATAAAGTTAGCTTCCACTCACAATAAAACCGGGAAAAACACACGTAAAGACATTCTTCTGCTATCTAACGGATAGCTAAGTAACTAGACTAGTTGTACAGCCTGATACAAGAGATCTCTGGGCTTTCTGGAAGCAGAGATTATACAACGAATATGAAAACGAATATATTCGTATGTCGCACTCTGAGGAAAGTCCCGGCTGCACGAATATATTCGTGCTTCGCACTCAGAGCATTTTTTTAGAGAACGAATATATTCGTTTATAGCACGGAAAGGGTTAAGAGAAACTTTCCTCTAAAATAATAGAAAAATTGTCATAAGAAAAGTAAGGATTTTATAAATAATCAGAAAGTGTCTGCATTTTGATCAAATGTGCACAAAGTCTCAGTCAATAAAACTTAAGAGAAAACCCTCAGAAAAGCAAAGCTTACTTTTTTCTAAAGGAACTCGGCCATCAGCTGAGTACAGAGTCAATGTATTGCTGAAGGGTTTTACAAAATAACTTCCATCATTAACTATCATGTCTATAATTGGTTTTATATCTATAATTTTTTATGGAAATATTAAAAATATTTTGTTTGTATGAATTACTTCAAACAAGCTTAATAGTAATTTGAAATTATTAAAGATAAATAAATAAATATACATAAAGTTTATCAAGGAGAAGGAATTACCTGTTCCATAACTGGGTGACAGTATTCCCACAGTGTCCAATGACGTTAATACAATTAAAATTAATACTGTACAAAAACAATAAACCATTAAATCCCACAGGAAAAATGATATCCAGTATGTAAGTGGTGAAAGGTTGGTCATTAATTGCAGATGTTTTACGAGAGTTGTTCTTTCAATGTGTGGATTTTTGATAAAACAATGGCCAATTACTCCACCCAAACAAACAACCAATACTAACCATGAAAACACCATCACCATAGCATTTAAGTAAAATGTGTTGTCTGAACAAAAATTCTGAAAATAAATAAACAGACATTAATAAATAAATAATAGAATGATTACAGATGAAAAAAAAAGTTTCCTAAAAGCTAGAAGTACAAAATTGAGATAAACCTTCTTTTATATGTAGTTTTTTTTTTTTTTTATGCCTTTGACATTAATAAGTTGGTACATATTTGTAAGATATTTACTCTCCTCCTACATTCCGGCATATATCACCAGCAGTGCAGTTTTTTAAACCACAATTAAATTTTTATTATTTATGGAAAAGAAATAACGTCGAAATTCAAGGTGCAGCAGATTTTGGTCCGGCAGTGTATTTTGGGAGGAATATCTTCAAAAACTATCACACTTGCGTCAACTATTTTATGATCATATACTGTATATTGTATCATATACTAGCATTTCCTCCAATCTACTGGGTCAGAACATGGTCAGTCACCCATTCAGGTATTGCTTAACCTCGGCGATCAATAGAAACTGGTGTATAGAACGTCGCTATGCTCATTGGCTAGTAGCTTCGTGTAATAGTATATTATTTAATTGGATAATATCCCAAAATGTGCACTATCCAGAAATTTAGACTCTAGGTCACAGGACTCTGATAATTTGTCGGTGGACAGTGTATTTAATGGAAACTTCATTTGGTACAATTGCGTAGTTATTAACTAGTTGATATTAACCCATTTGAGACTTATAGCCACTTTTGTGACAACGGGCTGGCATCCCCTGTGGCATGATAGCCACTTTCATGATAAGGCCATTTCTTTGCTTAGGACTGAAATAACCCGCTGTGAGAGCTTTTTGAGGTGTCTAGCGGTAAGTTTTGTAAGCTCTTGTCAGTCTTGTATTCGCTAGAGTTCATAAACATGCATTTTGAGCCTAAAGCATGGGGGTCTTCCTCTGCTATCCAGTTCCTTTGCATAGTTCTGGTCGCTCTGATTTATGTTTTAGCAGATGTGTACATACAGATCATGTTCCATAAATATGATACCAACTCCTAGATATTTGACTTGACATTATTTTAAAGAAATAATTAAAAAAAAAATTAATATGTAAAAAAAGAAGAGGGAAAGCGTTTTAGCATTTTGGTGTATCTTCAGAGGAATATTTTATAAATGGAAAGGACTTAAGTAGAAAAACCTTCCACCAGTAGGCCCACATCAGGACTCTTGTGAAGTTTTATTGAACAAGACCTGATAAATAAAGATATTTCACTGAGTAAAAAGTGACTATAAACATGAAGTTATAATTAACTGACTTGTGTCAGGAGGAAATATAATTAATCATCTTGTATATTATAAGAGTCGCATATGTTGTGATTCAATAATAAATTATACATCAGAAACCAAAGATAGAAAAAAATATATAAATGTAAATTTTGGCTCTTTATGTTTAAATGTTGAAAATCAATGGATAACTGTACCAAGTGTGTTGATAACTATCCCATCTCAGGGGACCACCAGCTTACTAAGAGTTGGCCCGTCCTACCATCACCAAAGGTTTAAACAGTCGTGAAAGAATCATATACATAAAGAATAATTTCCCATTTTTTAAAACTAATCAAAATACTCCCCAGATATTAAAAACAAAAAAACATACAAAGTTATTAAATATTTTGAATACTCACAGATGTAAAAGTAAAAGGGTGGTGTTCAGTAGATATAGAATAATTCCTCCCAAGTTGATCTACTTTCAGAATTGAATTATACAGTAAATTTACTGCAATGACAGGAGAATGTATAGCTACAGATGAGTACAGTACATTTGGCAAAGTATCATTAAAGTCACCAGCAACAATCATTGACTGTCTAAACTTCAATATATCTTTTCTTGCAGAAAAAAGCAATCCTAAAAATCAAAATTAAAGATGCAGAGTTAAAAAAAAAATATATTATCATGAATTTTACAGCCTTGTGTATTCATTTCCAATAATTAACATTACAAATTAGAGACCCAGCATAAGTTTATACAAAACCATTTGTTATATAGATATATATTTATATTTCTGGTCCTTGAAAGAATAACTTCACCGATTGTCATTCTTTCATTACACTCATACAATCTTGCACAAAGTTTTACGAGAATCATAAAAGCCACTTTGAATAGCCGCTGCCTTGCCTAGTTGTACATCAAACACAATAATCGTTTTAAGTCATCAAGACTTAGCTTTTTGTAAACTTTTTCATCATATGACCATATTTCCCTTATATCTATGTGATGCATTTTTTCGCAAGTATCTCAAAACAGACCTGTATAAAGAAACATCATTAATCGTCATCACTGCTAATAATTAAAGTCTGAATTAACAATGTGACTTGAAGACTTGACTGATGGCATCACACACCTTGGGTCCAATTGTGCTTACATTTATATTGCTTCATATTGGTTTCAACTGTAAAGAAGCCCTGACATCTTTATATATATATATATATATATATATATATATATATATATATATATCAATTAAATACCATCAAAAATAACGCACACCGGGTGGCAATGAACGAGTGGTGTTCATTCCCATATGCAAATTAAATTTAAAGAAAATGGTACACTGTACATAACAAATATTTACAGAAATGTAAGCCAAATTGACACTGGCCACATTAATAGTCCTTATTATAAATTGGAAGATGAAAAACCTTAATGGCAGGCCTTTCGTACAATTCACTTTTCTCCATAACTTTTATATCTTCAGGGAAGGACTGCCACCGAATATGCTCAATTATGAGCAGCAAAGCATGCTCACGAATGTCAATAGGAGATGCAGAAGGATCCTTAAGCAATAATGTCCACCAAGCATTAACTAATGCCACTCTAAAAATTCTGGACCAAGTAGACATTTTAATGAACAAATCATGCTCTGTTTCAGAAGAGGACAACGCTGTAATGACAGGAAGCTTGAATTCCAACTCCTTATTTGATTGTTGAGAAACCTGATCCAAAACAGGCCAAAGGTCAGGAGGATCTTTTAAGAACGGAGGACCAGATAACCAAAGTGGAGTCAAATCAGAAATAGTCGGGACTCCATGGCTTGCAAGATCAGCCGGATTCAACATACCAGGAACGTGATGCCATTGAAAGGAGGAGGTTCAATCGGCGATGCCAGCAACCCGGTCGGCTACAAAAGTTTTAAGAAGATGCGGTTCAACCTTGATCCAATTCAAAACTATTGAAGAATCTGTCCACAAAAACACGCCATCCATTTCGACGTCGGCCGATACCAGAGGAAAATAATGCTTACAAAGCCTAGCCAACAGATGAACACCCAACAACTCTAAACGAGGTATGGAACAAAGCCTCAATGGAGCCTCCTAGTTTTGGAAAATATGAGATTGATCCTTACACTGTTACCATGAGAGCAGTAAAGGCATAGAACAGCACTATAATCTGCGATATTGTCATGAAAAAAAAACATGAATTTGAGCCTTACGAGAGCTGAACAAATGACTAGGAATAGTTAAATCTCTAAACAAGTCTAACGAACACTTAAAATTGATCCATTCCCTCTGAAATTTGAAAGGAATGGGTGAATCTCAATCGAGAGGTAACTGCCAAAGTCCTTGAAAAAAGCACTTGGCATACATGATGACAGGTGAAGCATAACCGCCTAGAACATACTGCTTCGTTGTTTGAGCCAAAACCATCCCATGTCAGCGGAGAGGAGAGTATCCCCCCGCGAGGGAATATGAAAGGTGGGATCGGCAAGAATATAACTTTTGGCCTTCTTTACAACACTAAGAGGTAGGTGAAACCTAGGATTATCAGAAGTGATTTAGCTCAAAATATAAAAGGAATGGTTAGGAGTTACAACCTCATCGGGTTAGGAGGAGGACTCATCGGGAAAATGGAACAATGAATGGTGCCCATCAGAACCACATGAGTCACAAAGTTTGGGGTTAGTGCATTTTTTATCCTAGTGCAGTGGAAGTAAACACCTAATGCAAAACATTTTGGACTTCACGATCTTCAAACGCTCAAATGGAATCAGCATAGAAACCTGAACTCAAGAAAAAATATCATGTTCCTTAGAAGAACAAACAAGGCATTCCTTAGCAATAGCAGTAGCTAGCGAAGGATAGGATTTATCAAATGAAGATTTATTTTTATTGGAACCTGAAAATTTATTAATTTCAATTTTAGGTAAAATAATAGAAGAACTACTAAAATTTACTGAAGCTTGATTATCAGTAACAGTTGAAGAAGCTAACGGCCCAACAGAAGTGGTATACCCAGCAACAAAACATAATAATTTGTTAAATAAACACTTCAACTCAGAAACCTCTTCTACAAGTATATTTTCAGTAAGTCCCTCACATAAGGTCTCAGCAGAGAGATAAGGTGAAATAAAATTCTTAAAGTTCTTAAGTACAGCCTTAAGTGAGCTATCAAGATATTCAGCTACAGATTTGGCTTGAGAAGGCATAAGACCTTTCAGTTCCTCAGCATTCCTTTTTGAGGAAGCCAGAAAGCTTTTAGTCAATGCAATGGTTCTATTAAATAGCACTAGGCTCAATTTTGGTGACATGTTGATAACACTTATGTCACAAAAACAAAATATAGAGCACAAGAAAAATATTTAACAATTTCAAACTAATTACTCATTGATTAAACATATTAAATAAGTCATTAAGACACAAGAAAGCATAGAAAGTTATTTGGTGGTAATAGTTATCCACCTAACCAAAAATAAATGAAAGCTGCAAGAGGCAGCATACAAGAAAAATATTTAAAATTTGGCACAAGAAAATATTTAACAATTTCAAACCAATTACTTATTAACTAAGTCATTAAGATACAAGAAAGCATAGAAAGTTATTTAGTGGTAATAATTATCCACCCAAACAAAAAATAAATGAAAGCTGCAAAAGGCAGCATACAAGAAAAGTATATAATATTCAAATGTATGACTTAGGAAAACAAAACATTATAACTGCACTCAGCTGTAAACTTCTTGGTTATAGACTCAAGAACTTGTGATATCATATCAGTCACTTGGTGGGAATGAGTTCTAAAATGGCCAGTACACAAAATGGCTACAGCATTAGAATTAATACGTACCTAAAAAAAAATGCACCTGGTCAAAGTTAATTACGGCTAATTTTGACCAGACAGAAAGCATGAATGAGCAATACAAATATTGAAAGCTAAAAAATGTAATTGCATATGAGAAAAGATGAGGCATTCAAATACAATAAATGAAAAGAACATGTGATAAATGATAATAAAACAAATTACGAAAATATTTCCTGGTGTACCTCTGGTAGTAAATGTGGTATATTATTAAGGAAGAAAAAAAAAATGTGGTTGCTCTGGTGAGCTCGGATAGAAGCAAAGTACAAAATATGATGAAATATGGGTACAACCCAAACATATAGTAAAAATAATAATAATTAGCCTTACCTTCAGGGCATCCACCTCCAGGTATACGGCATTGAAAGGCGAGAAGAAAGGAAACAGGGTTTAGGAAAAGAATTGAGGGAATTATGGAAGTATCTCACCATTCACCGGGTAGGTAGGCGTCCTGAAAGGTCCAATATAACAAACATGGGCCGGCTATAGGAATAATAATGCCAAGAACAACTTACAACGCCAAGGGAAGTGGAAAATAAACCATTAAATGCCACTGGCATACACGCACATAACAAGAGTTGCTTGCATATGGGCCGGCTATAGGAATAAGAAATGGCAAGAACAACTTATAACGCCAAGGGACGCGGAAAATAAACCATTAAAAGCCACTTGCATACACGCACATAACAAGAGTTGCTTGCGCATGGAACGGCTATAGGAATAAGAATGAGAATAATAAGATACTTGCGATTTATATAATATGTGTCGCAAAATATAAAAATATTTGAATGCCTCTCACAATTGTAATTCTAACAATAATTAAACTTAATAATGATAAATTTTAATAATAATGAAACCTTACAATAATTAATTTCAATTATGATTAAATACCATCAAAAATAACGCACATATATATATATATCTGTTCGTTTGCATTTTGATGAAATTTGGCACAAAAATCATGTGCCAAGGTTAAATTTTGGTTATGTTTGGAGTCAAGGAAGGAGTAGAATAAAAAAATTTATTAATAGACATGAAAAGTTTTGGGAACTTCGTATATTTTCCCTAATATCTCAAAAACGGTTGGAAAATCGTGGTAAGTGGAATTCGGCCACTCAAAAGCTTACTAAATTCTCTACAAAAAATGTTTTGAGGGAATTTTTGATTGGACAGTCACATTTTGAGAAATAAGCCCATAAAACTTTGAAGTAGTTGATTTCTCTTATTTGAACAGTTATTTTTGTCTGTTGCCCTTAGTTTTTTTATTGCTTGTAATATTTTTAATTGATTATAGGACAAAAACGTATTTGGCAATGAAACAGGATACGTAAAATTAGAAACAATATTTCGTTATCAGAAAAAGATCTTTCCGAGCGGAATGCCGTGTGAAAATGTTTGTCTCTGTTTACCTCAGTTTTTAATTAGTATTTTTTTTCTCTCTCTTTGCCTTAGTTTTTAATTAGTTGGTGTTATTTTAATTGCATATTTTCTCTTAAAACATGAGAAGAATGTTAGTATTTTGAATTGACTTATTCCCTTGCTGGATGGACAAGGAAGGCCCAGATCTTTACCTGTCCGAGACTAGTAGGGTTCATCGCACTCCATAAATCAAGGAGATCTGACGCTATTTTACCGAGGTCCCATGTGTTTACGATTTTGATTACATTTGGAGTTAAGGAAGTATTCGAAAAAAAAAAATGTATCAAGACATGAAAAGTTTTGGGATCTTCGTATTTTAAATTGCATTTAACAGTAATATGAGTAGTTTAGTATTTTTAATTGCATTTAATACTAAAATGAACACTTTAGTAAAGAAAGTTAAGTAAATTAGAAACTAATTTGTAATAGTGCCTTCCTAGAGAGAACATTGTGAGGACGGCGGAAAGAGTAATTTCCACTTAGGATATTGTTTCATGTGTTTTTCCGACAATCTTGCTTTTCTTTGAGATTTCATTGGAATAGGTTTTTGTCACAATTGATCTAAACAAAGTAATAACTGTTTTTATTCTACCACTAGGCATATGAACGGACCCAAGCTAAGATGACGCAGTTCCTGCGAGTCGGACTTTTTAATTTAGAGCCCTGAGCTAAACATAAGATTCTTTCTACCTTGACATTAATAGTCAACAATACAACTACAGTGAAATCTCTCTATAGCGGACACCTCTGGGAGAACCAAAGTTGTCCACTATAGAGAGGTGTCCGCTGTACAGAGGGGTTGGTCGAGATGGATACGTACCGAATTTGTACATTTAATTCATGTTTTAATTAACCATTTAATAATTACCCATAACAAGTTTTTTAAGTATATAGAAAGAAGTTCAATAAGTATAAACTTAAAAAAAGTTTTTATTCTAAAAAGTTTAAAGCATGAAGAAGTTCTTAGTTCTCGGACAACATTTTTGTCACAATTTTCCGTCCATTTCTTCAAAATGTCATCTTTCTTTTTCAATATTTCTTGTGTTTTCCCTATCTTAAAAAACTCGGCAGCTTTACACACACCACATTTTTCGCGATTGGAAAATGTTATCACGTCAATTTTTTCTTTAATTGTCAGAGATTTCCGATTAGACATATTGAAGAGAAAGCATGATACTTACTCAACAAGAGCTAAAAACCAACTAAAAAGTGAAGAGAGGGAAGTTCTGCGGAAGGAATGTGAACCGAACAGAGTTATGGAATATTCCCGGAACCGTGATACCGCGTAGGCAAAACAATAGTAATCTGCCAGCGGGAAAATCATATGCTTCTGTTGAAAAGGAAGGGGTTCCTGTTGTGAAATTCCTAGGAAGATATTACTAGTCACTATTCTGTATATATATATATATCTTATTCTTACAAAGAGTTTGTTATTGTTAACGCATTTTTCTGGAAACCTACACCCATGGAAACACGCTTCTATAAACAACATTAGCTGTAATTGTCCTGTAATGATATTTTACATTACAAATTTAAAACATCCAAAATTAAAAGTTTTAAATTCAAAAACTAACACAGAAAATTCTGAAAATCCAAAAGACTCATGGATATGTTGAATTCATTGCTGGGATAAGCAAATATTATTCTGTTGTATTGTCTAGCAATTTATACAGGTAGCACTGATTACCGGTTGGACTCTCCCACCAAGAAACTTAGCCAGGCAGTCCTAATGCAGCTCTAGTCCAATGCAGAGCTAGTCTCATACGGTTTTTCAGTTCTAAAGAAGCGCCAGTCCTAGTCAGCCCTGGACAGTTCTCATGAAGCCTAGCCTCAGTCAGTTTTAATGGAGGTACAGTTATAAAGAAGATCCAATCCTGTGCAGTTTGTATAAAGCTGGAATCAGGTAATGTTTGTTTGTCTATCTGCATGGATGTAACTTATCGATGAGTTTTTTATTTAAATTTATCCACCACAGAATTATCTCTGTTCTCCTTTACTTTATTCGAACCCGAACCCCTGAGATAAATAATTTTTAAAATTAAATATTATAAATTTTGGTGACCCAATGTGGCGCATTTATTAATAATAAAATTTAATTTTTATTATAACAGTCCGTAGTAAGGAGGTAAAAAATCAGGTTTTTCTGTACGTGTCCTTTGTACAAACTACTTCTTCTACTTGAATGGCGCTACAACCCGAGTTGGGTCTTGGTCTCCTCCAAGAGCTTCCGCCATCCAGCTCGATCACATGCCGCCGCCTTCCAGTTTGGGGTATTAAGAAGACTCCTCGAATCTGCAGCTACTGCATCAGCCCATCTAAGTCGTGGTCTGCCTCTTCTTCTGGTGCGGTCCAAGTGGCCTTCAAGAGCATTCCTGGGAATCCCTTCTTCAGTCATACGAACAACATGTCCAGCCCAGCGAAGCCTCCCAATTTTAATGTACCGGACTACATCCAAATCTCCGTATAGGTCATACAACCCTGATTCCTACGCCGCCTCCAGACTTCCCCTTCCCTAAGTGGTCCATAAATCTGGCGTAAGAATTTTCTTTCAAATATTAGCAGATTCTTTTCGTCGGATTTGCTCATGGTCCAGGCTTCAGAGGGGTAGGTCAGAACTGGGCGGATCAGTGTTTTGTAGAGTCTGACTTTGGAGGTTCTGGTTAGTAGCTGGCTTCTTATTAACTTGATGAGTCCAAAATAGCACCTGTTTGCTGCATGAATTCGCCGGCATATCTCACGGGTCATGTTGTTGTTCGACGTCACTAACGTTCCCAGGTAAGTGAATTCCTGGACACACTCAAAGGTGAATGATCCTATGGTTACGGATGCACCCTCTTCTTGGCAACCTTCTCCGGCCACCACCATGTACTTGGTCTTTGTACAAAGGTGTCTGCAATATAGAGGTTTATTTTACCTATAGAAAAATTCGGGACTGTGAGAAAATGTCCGTTAGTAGAGGTGTACGCTGTAGGGAGGTGTCCGTTAAGGGAGGTTTCACTGTAATTGTATTCCTTTCATATTATAATAATTCTTAAGTTATTTTTATATGCTTTATCTCAGTGTGTTTTATTAAATAAGACTAAACCACTCAACTTAGTTTTTAAATAATTTTATCTCATATTTAAAGATGCAAACATAACAATATAGAATTAATGTATACAAAAATATTTTCAAAAGTTCTGGAAAAAAATACCTTCAATTATATTGCTTAGGCCCAACTCCTGTGTATCATCAACATCATAGCTTCCTTGGCCCCTTATTAAATTCTTAAAATGATTTCTGAATTCTGGAGTCTTGTTTCCAGCTAAAATTACTTCAGTTGATCCATAGATTTCTAAATTGAATGCTAGTATAGGATTATTAATGTCTGAACCCACAAGTGAAGTTGTACCACTTATAGTCCAATAAGCGATAATAACAGGAAATACAATTACCTTTGAACAAATAAATAATTAGAATACAAGTTCAATAAGAAAATAATATATGAAACATATATTTAATATGCAAAATAAATACCATCAATAGATAAGAAAGCCACTTTTCTTTGACATACATTATGTTTTTTAAAAGCAGGGCATACATTCTTTGGAAGAAACTATGAAACGGTGACCTTCCCTTGACATCAGAAAGATGAACTGTAGAATAAATAATGTACAATTATTTTATTATAATTTTATAACATAATACATACTTAATATTTAGGTTTTTTTTAAACAAAATTATCGCCAAACCAAATTTGAATATCTTGTTTCTTATATTTCACTCGTTATGAAGTGAAATATAAGACTTCTTAACTTATATAAGTTATTCATAACTTATAAATAATTTATAAATTTATAAAACTATTTATAAATTGGACCTTCTGCCACAGATAAATATATTCCAGTCCAGGCTTGTCTTAAAATCCTGCAATTTTTTTCCTGACCTATTCAAATATGTTTTTATGATTTGGTGAATATCGTAATCGAGTTAATGGAAAGTCCCATCCAGCTGCAGTTAAAATTCCCTTTGCTATTTTTTTTTCTTCTTGACTTAATTTTGATTGGTCACCACTTTTTTTAGTGTGCTTTCCTCTAACTTTATCATTTAAACTCGATTTAGGTATTTCGTTGTCCAAAAAAATACCTAAATCATTCCACTACCTCTCTCAGAGTCTTCTTGGTTTTGACATCGTCAATCACATTTTTTAAAGCCTCATTGGAACAAATACTTTTTTCATTTAAGCCAAGAGGAGGCGGGTATAATTGATGGATGTCTGAAATCACCCCACGCTATGCGAGTTTTTTACTTAAATATGAAAAAAAAAGTTTGTGAACAAAAAAAATAAATATATTTATTTATGCATCATTACAAAACATATAAATCTACTATGCAATATGAAAAATTAGGGTTTAATTACATACACAGACAGTTGTTTCAAAAATTTTGAAAAGCTTGGAAATTACAACTCACAATAAAATATTCATTACTCACTTCATAGTGCTTCTCAAGGCGATTTCGGCTTAACTATATGGGAAAATTTGCAATGTCGGTCGTATTTGTCTAGCCAATTATATCCCTAACGAAAAACCTGCTCAAGGTCACGTGATTTCCTGCACTATGCACTATTGTCCGAACTCGTACGACCTGTCCGAACTCACCTCCAGGTGACGGTACTTCTTGAAAAGTAATGTAAGTTTATGGTCTTCTCTTTTGGAAAACTTGATAACATTAACAACGGACATCTCAAGAAGTGATAAGTGCCTAAATTTTAAAATAACTTAAAGAATCATTTAGAAAATTTTATTTATCCATAATATTTTCAGTTTTTGAAAGTTTTTTGTTCAGAATATTTTTGAAGTGAACTTTTTAATCACGCTTAATACAATGAATTAAATTGTTTATAATTAACTAATTGGTATTCAAAAAAGAACAAAGAGAAAAAAAAACATTTTAAACAGGGTGCAATTAATTCTATTAGTCACCAGTCAAACAGACTTTACAAATGATTGTTTCTGAAATGAGGTGGACAGAATAATAGAATATAAAACAAATAAAATGATAATGATGAATTTTATCTTACCAGTCTTTTGTAAACCCTTGCCATTAAGTTTGAAATCATTAGAAGAATTGTCAGCTTCCTCTCCAACTCTAAAAAAAAAAAAAAAAAAAAAAAAAAAAAAAAAAAAAAAAAAAAAAAAAAAAAAAAAAAAAAAAATCAGAAACGTTTTAAGTAAACACTTGATAACACCATAATTTGCAGTCACTCGCAAAATATTAATATGAATATGATTTGCAACTGATAATACAGTAATAGATGCAAATTAAACATTGAAATTAAGAGGTAATACTGCCTTGTCATTCTTTTTTGGCCATTTTTGTTGTTGGCTTAAATGATTTCCTACAATTCAAAAGTATTAGTGAAAAATTAGCAAAGAGAGAGAGAGAAAAAACACATTGGGTTCAGTATGAGACCACATACTACTAACTCCACTTGTAATGTTCTGAGAAATATCATAGCCTTATAACCCAGGAATGGTGGGGGGGTTACAAAAATGTAACATAGATCTTTAGGGATCGATTAAAAAAAAATATAGTGTGGGGGAAAGAGATTTTAGAAGGGGATAAAGGGAAATCTCCAGTCCGCTAAGCTATTGATCAACATCTCTTCAAAACTATCACATGAAAAAGACAGGGGACGGGTAAAAAAAAATAAAGGAATAAATAAAACTTTTATCTTAGTACTGTGGCAATTAGCTGCAGACTAGGATAGTGCCAATACAAAATTTAAAGCTAGCGATATCTTTTAGGAAAAACAGAACTCCTACTCTCAGTGGCCTCAATACAATTTCTAAATCGATTGAAAAAATGCACTATTTTATCAAGATGTTTGTCTTAAAGCTATGTTTTTTAAATCAAGTGACACACTAGTTTCTTCAGTTTTTAACAGATCACCTCCTTTGTTAAACTGTAGCTTCTTGATAACATTTTCAAGTAAAGTAAATAGGGTTTTTTTCATGGATTATAATATAACGATTTCATTACTGATTAAAAGCCAATTTATTACTTGTAAACAAATTATTTTTCATTGTTTTCATAAAAAATAATATTTCTTAATGATTCAAGTATTTTACTATATAAATTGCAGCATATCGGTTAGCACCTCTATAAAACAGGAGTTTTTGTTTGTCAGGTATTGTGCCACCATTTTGTTTTCAAAGAATTTAAACAAATTTGTCTCATGTACTTTAAGACCCCTTACAAAATGAATTACTTAAAGACTACTATTGAATTACTTGACGAAATCTTACTTCAAAAATACATCTTCCATAGATGTGCAGTTTATGCCAATTCGAGAAATTTCAAATTCTTCTTTACTTTCTAGTCCATTAAATAAGTCAGGAAAACTTTCAGTGCTAAATGAGCTTATGTTAAAAACAATACTGTCTTCTCGTTTGCTTAGGACAGTAGCTGATGGGACTTTAGACAAAACAAATTCGACAATTCCATTAAACATATGTGTTTTAGAAGAACACACTGTAATTTCATATCCAGCCCCTGGAAAAAAAATGTTACAACATTTCATAAAATCATGATTATAATTATTTATCAATGGAAAATTAATAAAAATTAGACAGTATTTTTAGATATAACTGGAGCAAAAAAAACTGACAGAAGCTAAGCACTTGTAATAAGATAAAATATATTACAGTGAATTATGGTCACAACAGAAATTTCAGGTAGTGGATAAAAACAATAAATAACTTGAATATTAGAAATTAACAACAAAATGAATTGAAACTGTCAATCATGCATTAGTGTAATTGTATACAATGATCTGAGTTTGATTGAAGCTTCTTCCTTTAACAAAATATATACTCATATATCAGGTAACGCAAAAATTCCTGTCGTTTTTTTTTAAATAGGGTAAAAATAAAGCAAAAAAATATTTCAAATAAGATTTATTCGCCGAAATAGTCACCATCACTCTCCAAAACCTTCTTCCAACGTGCCTCAATGTCACAAACTCCTTTTTTATAAAACTCAGCTGGTTTGGATGAAACAAAAGTTGTTAAGGTGTTTTTCAAGGTCATCACATCCGCGAATGTTTTTCCCTGCTTACGGTTGTCTAGAGCTCTGAACAGGTGGTAATCAGATGGTGACAAATCAGGGGAATATGGTGGGTGAGGTAGAGTTTCCCAGCAAATCGCTAAGAGTTTGTCCCATGTGATCTTGCGGTCGGTCAGTTTATGGGGATCCCACTTATCAACTTTTTTTGTCTAACCAATTTGATGTAGGTGATTTCTGATGGTTCACTCGGAAAGTTTGTTGTCCAGTGATTTCAGAGCAAGACTGTCGTGGATCTGACTCAATGATTTCTGTCAGGGCATCGTCACAACTACTACTTCTGGCCTTTTAGGCCTAATTTTAACTCGTAGAGTAAAATTGAGCAAATTTGCGTTTCAAGAGAGATCATTGTAAAAATAAATTTTCCAGCTCAGAACATCAACTGGATTAAAGTTAAAGTAGCCCAGTTTACTACCAAAACAAGCATCTTCTAATCCTTCAAGGTTGCTCTTTATTTATCATTATGGTATTATAGTAAGAAATTTGTAAACATGGGATTTAAAATAAAACTTTTTGTGTTACCTGTGTAATGATCTAAAAGGGGGTGCTCTAGAAAAGGTCAGTTTCTGGCATAGCAAAGAGTAGCATTCCTATTCAAAATAAAGGCTAACTTATATTTCATAAGTCCATCACAAATATTATCATTTGTCAATCAATAAAATAAATAAAAGAGTAATAAAAGAGATAGCATTTGGCAGTGCTTAGTTGGCAGTATTTATTTTTTTTTAAAAAGGCAGTGTTAAATAGAAGAGTCCAAATATCTCGGCTAGGAGCGATAAGGTATACAAGTTCCCAGGAAGATAACGATAGAGGTGTTTTCAAGAATGAACATGAAAATCCAGGGAACGATGTTGAAGACAGACACCCTTGGTGTGGTGGGAGTAACGCATCTATAAAAAGGGCCTTCCCCCACCACTCGTTCTCATTCGAGCACCAGAGGCAGAACCAACACAGTCTCGCTGCAGAGCCAGCTGGCCAGCCGACACCAAGCACTTCACCTGGACATGATGGCCAAATACAACTCCAAGATCTAGCAGCCGACCATCTAATCTCCTCAACACAACTACAAGCAGCCTGCCTCTTCACTTCCAGAACATCATCCGTAAAATAAGCTGAGTATAACTCACTCACTGCCAATCTTTAAATAAATTCTAAAAGCTATCTAAAATTTCATAATGGCCAATATTTATATTTTAATATATAAGATAATATTTTAAATATGTTCTAACTTTTCTAAGATAACCCAACATTGGTACAAATATGTGAGTCAAGCAAAATTTCTTTCTTTTTTATAATTTTTATCACAGCCATGCCAAATCTTAAATTATATCTTTTATTCAATATAAGTTAATTATTTCCAACTCTATTTTATTTATAATGAACCTTTCTCCTGGTATATAATATGGTCTCAACACATAAAAGGACAGATGGTAAGAAGTGGGTTCAATAAAATATTTCTCATGCTTTTCTTTCAGGAAATTTATTAAATTAAATTAATTATTCAAATGGTTTTATTCATAAATCCGCATGTGGTGAGTTTGGTAATATTTTAAATGAACCCTGAGATATAATGAAAATATAATATAAACTTTTCTAAATCAACTTTTCCTAGAATAACTTTTAAATATATTCACTTTTCTTTTTCTTCCCAAACCAAAACACCACACCTGGTATAATGAAATTTTTCTTTTTAAACCGACATTTTGGCCCGAATGAATGCCAGTTTTTGGACTGATAAAAATGTGTGAATTTAAATACTGCGGTATAGAGAACACAAAAATAAGATAATGGTAGTGAAACAGACAATGAATAGACGGACCACCACAAAGATAATAGCGTGGCAATTATATAGAAATAAGTTAAAATATATTTATATCATAATTTTAAAGAAAGAAGAACAAACAATTTATAATATTTTTTCAATATATCATTTTTGGAAAGTTTTTCTTTTGTAGTTGAAATCATTACTTCAGTTGTTTTTTTGTAATTCCAAATGTTATATCCAATTTTTAAATAACGTCATGTTATCTTCATGATATTTTATAAGTTGGCAATTCCACTATATTCTATTTAATGTCAGTTCTCATGAAATCACAGGTTTTGTAATTAACACTCACTATATTACAAAACCTCAAACTCTTTTTAAAACTTAGTTTTAATTTAAGAACAATTAGTATGTTATTAACAGGTGTTCTAAAACATGAGGGAGCGTCTAAAAATTAAGAAAATAAAATACAATATAACTCTAAGGGTCTCCCCTTAGTCTAGTGGCTAACGCCTTAGTTTCTCATGCGGCAGATGGTGGGTTCGATTCCCACTAGCAGCAGGAATTTTCTCCCCTCACGGCTCATTCAGAAAATTCCCCACTGCCCGTTGGATGTCGGCGCCAATGGCCCAGATGTTGATGCGCCATAAAAAAATTTGTATATATATTGTTATGAAATTTAAACTCAAAAAACAGTTGAATGCCAAAAGGCGCAGATAAAACGTTGGTATTCTAGGAAAAGGAATAATTTAAATTCACATTGACACACAGTTTTAAATATTGATTAAAATAAATGACTCATTGATTAGTGAAAGTTTATGATGCAAGAGGATGGCAATTTTTATTTTGTATATTCTTCATACAGCATTCTTAGATGGCATTGGCGACAATATAAAAACTATCTGTTGGCGCCAAAAGCTCTCACTGTATCCTCAGCGGGCGTCTTGTAGCACACTCTCTCTCGTCGGGATGCTCAGCCTGATTGGTCGCATACCACTTTCTTACCTGGGACCTCTCTATATATTTAGATGTCCAAAGATCTAGTTGTTTTTAGTTGATACTAGTAACGGAAGGGTGACTTCGAGTGCAGAGTGTGGTAAATTGAGTTCAGCAATAGTGAATCCGAGAATAACAGAAGCTGCAGTCTACAGGATACCGAAAGTGGTGCTTCGGCAAAGGAATTCATCCTAATAAGCTGTGTGCAGTATTGTTGAAGGTAAGAATTGCTATATTGTATGAACGTATGTTTTCCCATTTTAGTGAGCATTGCTGTATGTTGATATAATTTATTGTTTCATTCAAAAAAACATAATAAGTGTTAATAACTTTTCAATTACTTCGAACCCCCCAAAATAGAGTCTCTTGCTAAAGATAAATTTTATTATATTGACATGGCAAATTATATAAATCAGTCCATTATATTTTTTAACAAAATTAATATCATTTTAATATATATATATACAACTCTTATGAAAACAGGGTTCCCAGAGAGAGAGAAAAAAAATCAGATCTGCTCCTTTGCTCAATGGATTAGAGAAGGAAAAAAATTTCACAAGAATAAATGAAAACAATGACAATTTTTCGGCCAATATTTATGAAGTTTTAACTTTAAATGTTTTGTTTTCTGTCAAGGAGTATACATGAGCATTTTTTTATTTGAATAGTTACTTTAGAAAGGCTTATGTGAATTTTTATGTAGGAAATATGAACAAATACCATAATGCTTTTTCAAGAACATGGGCGTTCCATAACATTTAATTTCTCCATGAGCCATAATAGCAATTTGATCTCCAAGAGCATCTGCTTCCTCCATAAAATGAGTTGTAATAATCATTATTCTGTTTTCTCTTAATTTCTAAAAAAAAAAAAAAAAAAAAAAAAAAAAAATAATAATGTCAGTTGAATTGATAAAACTTAAACAGTAAAATAAATACTAAATAATTATAAAGAATCATTGCATTAGTTGTCATTCAAGCAACTACTCAAGTTACTAACCAATTTTAACAGCTAACCTTTATAATCACAACTACTTTTCTCTGAATCTAATTATTTTTTTTATATCATTGTGGTTGATCTTAATGATGACCTTGAACTGTGCAGTCTCTTCATCATTCACCTCCTACAGTGGTTCTGTCATTTCTGAGCCAATAGAGACATTTAATTAATAATGGGATAATCTTGTCTCAATCCTTCTTTTACTTTGAATACTCTCGGCATTAATTTACAATTGACTACACCAAGAGCAATAAAAAAATAACTTATAAAAACGTAACTACAATTAGTAAATCTAAATAGATAAACAAGAAATTTAAATAATAAATTGAAATAGCATGCATTTTCAGATAACTGGAACATCTTTAGTCCAGGGATTGATTTCCAACTAAAGCTCACAGCTTCAGGAAATATCACTGAGAACTAAATAGAGTAGAGTCTTGAAAGGTAATTAGATAGAAGAAGGGGAAAAAAATGCTGTATTGGCATAAGCATTATTTGAAGAATATAGGATGGAAGGTAACATGGCAGCTTGGCACAGTTTAGCTCTCCTTAAAGAGCTTGTGGGTGAAAAGAAGTCATCACTGCATCTGCAAATTACCTTATTCTTCAATATATAGAATATTTATTTTTAACCTAATTCTTATTATGCTCAAAAGTTATTTGGAGGCATTTGAGGGAGTACATTGCAATATCTAGATGAGTTTCTTGCAATATTTTAATTTTAGGTAGGCCTATTTATAGAAAATTTCTACGATATTTTCAAATATTGTAAATAAATTTTACTACTTATAAAAAATAAGTTGTATAAAACTACCACCAACTAGAAGTTTTTCAAAGTACTTATTTGACACTTGAACGAATGACCTCCAGAGGAATGGGAAATCCTTCCAAATCTGGAGACTTTCCATAAATTTCCATTATAAGAGAGTTGAACATTAACATCTTCATTGCTCAACAAATTCTCTGAAATGTCTCTTTCAGATACATTTTCAGCTTCGTGCTAAAGGTCTTAAAAATATTTCAAAGATCCTATACTTCTTTCTTGTCAAATGGAATTTTAATGGTTAAAGCCAGCATCTACTTCTCCATGAATATTATAAGACGGTGTCCCTATTTTTCGCCAAAGTGGCATAAGGTAATAAATGCAAAACTTTCTTCACTGCTCCTTTCTTTTGCTCTACATGTTTCTCGACCTTTTGAAGCCTCTTCAAGAGCACTTAACCCTTAATTACTGGCATCGGGTCATATTGACACGAATGTATTTGTTTGTTCGACCTTTGCCCTTCAAATCTTTGTATTTCAATAAATATTATTGTTTATTACTATTTATTTAAATTACTTTCCAAAAAAATCAATTTAAAGTTTGTGTCACTGGGGACCCGACACCATTAGTTATGGAAGAAAAAGCACGCCACAGCCTTCCGCAGGCAGGGCCACGTCTAGACTGACAAGATCGATATGTCTACTGCAGATCAGCTGTTTAAAAATCAATAATTTTAGTGTAAATGTCACTTTTCAAAAGAAGTCTTTGTCATTTTATGTCGTCTTTTTTAATAAATTAAAAACTATTTCATCCGGATATTTAATTTGTTATAGCGCGGTTCCTCCCTCCCTTCATAGGGAGGAACCCCGCTTATAAGGTTGACCTCATGACGCAATCCGGAAGTGCCGACTAGAAAATTTTGCGTTTCAGAACCCCTAGAGACCGAAAATAACGGTGGTTCAAATTTGTATGTGTATATGTGTATATATATATATACACATATATATATATATATACACATATATATATATATATACACATATATATATATATACACATATATATATATATATATATATATATATATATATATATATATATATATGTCTGTTCACGCTCTAGCAAGCTCAAAAATGGTCCGATTTTAACGAAATTTGCTACAAAAATCTTTTGTCTAATTTGAAAGGTCAAGTTCGTTAACCAGCAGAATCTGCCCACCGGAACATGGTTTTTGGAGCAAATGTCGCACAAAAAAAATCGTTCCGCTTACTTCATATGCTTGTAAGTACTCGTTTTATAGGCTTCTTGGCCTAGAAAAACGAATGAAACCATTTTTAAGGCGATAACTTTAACCGTTTTCGAGAAAATTGGAAAAATAGTTGTTGAATAACTATTTTGGTTTGGGTACTTAAAATCATGGGATTCAGTTGAAACATTTTCTGCATGTTTGAATTTCATCAAAACTATTATGTTGAAATTTTGGTTACGTTTGGAGTTAAGGAAGGGTTAGAATAAAATATTTTTTTAACAGACATGAAAAGTTTTGGGAACTTCGTATACTTTCATTAAGATCTCGAAAACGGTTGAAAATCTTGGGAAGCGAAATGGTACCATTTGAAAGCTTACTAGATGGTCTACAATAAAGGTTCTGAAGAAAGTTTTGAATAAGCGATGTCAATCGGAGAAATAAGTGCTTAAACTTTGAAGTAATTGATTTTGTTTATTCGAACGGGTCTTTTTGTCTGCTTTTATTCCTTGTTATTTTTTAATTGCTTATAATTGGATAATGTATTTGGCAATAAAACAGGTTAAGTAAAATAGAAAAACAATTTATTCGGAGTCGGACTTTTTTATTTACTGCCTTTTTTCCTGTTATTAATTAGATGTGTGTGGACTAATCACCAAGGAAAGGTACAAGAGTAGCCTCTCTACTAGAGAAGTCCTTTACAGAAAACTTAATTTAATTATTATGATTACAAGTATCATAATACAAAGAATTTATATCAAGTGCATTAAAAGCTCATACAATCATTCTTCAAAATGGTTTAGTACCCTAAAACGTATTACAAATACTGTACAAACTGTACAGCATACTGATTGTATACCGAGTAGTACCTCCTGACTTAATTATAATTTGAACAATTTTTGTTAAAGCCTTACACAAACGTTGAAAATTTACTCTGAACAGCTGAGTAAAGATTAGGGAACTCAGAGATATTCAATTAAATAGATTAAAATAAAAAAAACTAACAAATATAGAATTGTTTCAAAGGTTAACAGTGTTATTTTTTGGCCATGCGTCTATACATGATAGTGAGAATCTGATCAAGGTTTGTTTAAAGTAAATAATCAAAAATAATGAACTATTTAATTTCAATGAACCAATGTTCTGGTCAAAATATTAAGTTCTTTTTCTCTTTCTCTATCTTCTCTACGCAAGAACTCCATAAAATGAGTTGTTGTACTCTATTAACAACTGATATTACAAATAAAATTTTAACAGAATTTAGTTACCAATAAAATGTTCCAGATTTCTCTTCTAGATTCAGGATCAAGCCCAGAAGTTGGTTCATCAAGAATAATTACCTGAAAAAAATTATGATTATTCCATTACACAAAAATAAACACAAATATAATAATAATTCTTGTCTGGTAAAAATATCACAGATCGTTAATGTTCTACTTCTGATATGGGGCCGTCAGTATTGAGCACAGCAGGCACTTTACAAGCAAATTCGTACAATTGAAAATAGGTATCATGGAAGTGGAGTTAATACATCTAGTAATAATAAATACATCTATTATATCACTTAAAATCATATAAAGGTTTATTGAAACAATCAATATATAATAAAACATATTTATATATATCTATACATATAGTTCATGGAAATGTTTTTATGACCAAGAACATATTTTATATTATAATTTCAACAATATAAATATTTACCCCTCAATACAAATGAATATAAATTTGAATGCCCAGGATTTTTGTGATCAATAGGACCCAAAATGTCCACATTTCTGCTCAAGACTTCTAGCTTGCACCATCAGGTCATAAGCAGGTTACTTCTTACTGGAGGGAGAAAAATTCATTAAAAATACTAATCAACATGTCAAACGCCTGACTCGTAGTTACTGCTCTTGTACTGTGTTTGCATATAATCTTTATTCCCAATATGATATTGAAATTTTATTACGGAAAATCTTAATATTTAGCTTTCAATCCTGTTGCTATTTTTGCTGTAACCTTAAATTGTAAATTAGTTTTACTGTTAAGCAAATTTACAAAACTTGTTTGCAGTATAATGGCCATAATACACAGGAAGCATAAGTAACCTACTACCTCCATTTCTAGACTTCCAGGCATTGTAAAGGAATGTGGTATTATTAACACAAAATACAGCTACAAAAAAAACGACCATCTCTTTCTGTAGAATACTAGTTAGTTTTACTGTTAAAAGACTATGATATTAGTGATAAATATCTTTAATGGAATAAAACCAACACTTCTGAAATTTCAAGCACTGCTTTCTGAGACAGAGATGATATCGAAATTTAAGAATGAACCTTTAATGTAAGAAATTAAGTTTATCTATTATACGGCAAAATTATTAAAGAATTACCTTGGGTGAACCCACAAGTGCAAGTGCTAAACACAATTTTCTTTTCATCCCTCCAGACAAGTTAATGATGATAGTATCTTTTTTTTCTAGCAGATGAACATCATTCAATGCTGACTTAGCACTCAATAATAGTTCTTTTAAAGGAACTCCCTTCAACTGTAAAGTAATAACAATAAAAATTAATAAGAGCATTGATTAAAAAACAATAGATTTATGTAATAAATATCTACCATTCCAAAGAATATTAAATGCTCCCAAACTGAAATATCATTAATTAACATATTTTCTTGAGGGCATAATCCAAGCTCATAGCGAAATTCTCTCAAATTCGTGAAGATATTGTATCCCTGATAAAATATTGACCCTGATGTAGGAGCAAAAATACCTAAAATGAAAAAAATAACAACAATTGTAATTAAAAAAAAATAATTTAGAATAGTTTTGTTTTCATCCTCGAGCTGAGAGTGCATTGAAGAGACATTTTAACATATGATAAAGATCGGTCTAAAGCTTGACATGAATTTTTAACTGAAACTAACTCATAACAATGAAAATTTTCTCACCGGAGTAGACCCTTCCTACTTAAAAATACGAATATTAACACTGTAATAAAAATAAAATCAGCTCTGAGACCTCTGTTTTTATGTACTTGTTATATATCAAACAAAACAAATTTCGACTTGAAGGAACTGCATCATCTTAGATTGTTTGCATTCTTATCCTTATTGTCATTAGGAATGCTTGGAATAAAAATAGTTATTATTTTGTTTAGATATTACAAAAAAAATTAAGCGCCTACTCTAATGACATTTCAAAGAAAACACAATGGACAGGAAACTGACAGCGACATTAACCAACTCTAATCAGAAATTACTTACTCTGCCTCCTTTAATTCAGCTCATTTTTAACCCTTAGACTGCTACGGACTGATATATCAGCCCGGTTGTTGCAGTGCCGGGAGTGCTACGGACTGATATTTCAGTCCAGAGGGAGCAGTGCCCCAAGTGCTACGGACTGATTTATCAGTTCTGCTTCTTTTGTGCTTGGCTGCTACGAGCTATTATATCAGTCCTTCCACTATCGCCATCTGTACCACAACACTTCTCAATCCCAGGATGTCTACTGCAGGGCAGACTATCCCTCTGAGGCGATATTGTGCATAAAGCTAAACAAATGTGGATAACATTTTTTTGGAAATCATGAATGATGTGACAAATATACAAAATGGGTAACATTGGAAATCCTGTGGAATCCGCCAATGCTGAGCTCTTAAAGAACAATAAATAAGATAATACTGATTTACATAACATTAGATTATTTTATAGTGAAATCCACAACTGTCTTTTTGGCTTTTGTTTCATATGTAAGTAATATTGTGAATGTCCTGGTGGTATCGTCTTGTTGCAATTTGGTCGACTATTTTTTTTTCTCTGTCTTCATGTTCCAAAGCACTGTTCTTTACACACAGTCCTCATGTACTGGGAGTCAATATATTGTTATCAGTTTATTAATATAGTAAATCTGTTCTAGTCTTTCTTGGTTAAGTGACTTTAGATTGTAAGGGTTCTGTAGTTCTAGTATTGCAATGATTGAGTCAGTACAAATTGTTATATTGTTCTGTTTTATGTATTTTATATTGTCAACAGCAAGTGAAATTGTGTACAGTTAGGTTCAGTCGCGTCTTGTAACTCTGTACAGCAATACAAATTTAAGTGAATGTAGATATTTAATTGACCTTCTGACACTTGTCCATTTACTTCACATTTTAGTTCATTAGTAAGGTTTTATTAAGATGTATTTTATTCACTATATACTGTCAATGCAATTATTTAATAAATATGTTTTAATACCTAAAATAAAAATTAAATAATACCTGAAATTATTGACAAAGTTGTTGTTTTCCCTGCTCCATTGTGTCCTAAAAGAGCTGTAATTTGTCCAACATATACATCTAAGGATAAGTCCTTAATAGGAATAACAGGGCCAAATTTTTTGTGCAAATTAACAATTTTCAGCCCAACTTCTACATTATCAGGAACTCTCTCGTATAAACCCTTGGTGGTTACATCTACTTCACTTTCATTTTCTAAAAGATTTGACGGAGTAACTTTAAAGAAAGCACATAGTTTTTGCTGAAACATAAAATATTAAATAGTGGTAAGCCTTGATAAGAAAAATAAGTTTTAACATTAGTAAGTTTAAACATATAAATAAAATTATAAAAATAACAAAATATTATGAAATAAAAATGTCTCAAATTCTGCAAAAGAGCTCATGAATGAGAAGATGAGCCATAAATGAACAATTGTTGCACTAATTTTTGAAGCTAATGCAGTATTCATTTACTTCATTATTAGTACTCACCAAAAGAATTAGGCTTAAAAAAAAAAAAAAAAAATAGAACTCACCGGAAATATAAAATTCCAAGGTTTAGCATAGCCATATGGACCAGGTTTTACATTAATAACGTAGATATATATTAATGAAAACATTACACAACCAATTATAGATATCAACAGCACAATAATAAGAGGAATACCACAGTATCCAGAAACAGGTATCTTATAAATATTGCTAAAATCACTTCCTTGGCCTGAAACATGTTTGATATATTATAACAACAAACCTATATTGTTAAAACTAAAAATTAGTCAGACAACAACATATTAATTTTAACTCTGACACAAAATAACTTATGTACCACATTTTTCTAAACAAAAATTTGTTAAAATATTGTTGTTTAGGGCCTTTTTACCAATAATCCCCTAAAATCTTTTATGACTAACCATAATAAACTATAATAATAGTCCTAGGTATTAAACTGATCCATACAACAGTTTTTTGCCAGTTGTTTGTGAGTAAAGCTGATTTCTTTCATTTTTCACTTTTCAGAATTGACTATGACATGACATTTAGGCTGCTAGACTGTGCCTGTTTGGATTTAGGTGCTGAAACAGTTGCCAGGATTATTATTTTTGTCGAAGGTGGAAGTAGCCTGCATAAGAGAGACCCTAGAGCATTAGAGCTATCAGAAACCATTGTTCGGATTAAGTAACAGTTCCTCCAGGCGATAAATTTCTTTTGATGAAAATTCCCTAAAATTATTTTCAGGTAGGAGATACAAAAACCTCTTGGTAACATTGAATTGTCCAAAAATTGGGCATCAGAATGGATACAGATGAGGCAGCTTGATGAAATCCACCTTGAATTAAGGAATCCAGATGCATCAGTTCACTCCAGCACATCTCAGGTTTGCTCTGGAATATACAGCTAGGACACTGAATGACATAAAGTTTTCCAGTGAGTCCCAATTTTCATTACTCCCTTCAAATCAATAATAAGTGCACAGAGATACTAATTGATAGCTTAACTACACAGAGATACAATCCCAACATCCTAAAAATTATGTGCCATTTGCTCCTTAGATAGGAGGTGATTTAATTGCTGTGCATGATAATATGCAACCAGACCTTGTATTAAAAAGATCAGTATGAGCATTATACAGTGGCAAGCCCGAGCCCCAACCTCAGTCCTATTGAATACCGACAGAAGGAGATTTTTTTTTTTTTTTTTTTATTTATTTATTATATTTGAAATCTGTACAATTATTAGCAGTACAATAATCAAGTCGGTTAATGCAGATATTATGTGCAATGACAAAAACGGTAAAAGTAAAAGAAAATAAAAGAAAAAATAAATAATAAAGACATACAAAATATGGAAGAAGACAACCACTGTTGGCACTTCCAGAGATGTCTTGGAAAATGTTTTAATGGTCACGATAAGATCAGATGATTAAATTGTCTCGAGGCCACTGTCTCTTGAGCCGCCTGGGAGGATTGTCTGGATGGGATTCGGATGATAAGGATAGACCTTCAGGATTAGGATGATAAGACAATTTGGAGTGGAACATTTGGAATCGGGTTTTAGCAAGGTCAAGGACAAATGGGATGTTGAGGTCATTGTGAAGGGTTTTGTTGGAAACATAGAAAGGAGCATTTACAATTTTGCGAAGTACTTTTGACTGGAATGCCTGTATTCTGTTGATGTTAGATGGTTTTGCAGATCCCCAGAGTTCAAGTCCGTATGTCCATATTGGTCGAATGATTGTTTTGTATATCGTTAGTTTGTTCTGTATCGATAATTTCGATGAGGGTCCAAGAAGTCGTCTAAGTAGTCCGTATCGTTTGTTCAGTTCTTGTCTTTTCAGTCCCGTGTGAGGGTTCCATGTCAGTCGGCTGTCAAGGTATAACCCTAGATATCGAACCTCGTTAGATTCCGGAAGAGGAGTGTTTCTGAAGTAAACAGGAGGGCATGATCTTCGGTTGAGAGTGAATGTCACTTGTTTGCATTTTTCTGCGTTGATTTTTATTCTCCACCTTTCACTCCAATGTTGTATGGCGGAAAGATGTTCCTGCAGGTTTTGGGATGCTACTGAAGGGTCAGGGGAAGTTGACAGGATCGCTGTGTCATCAGCGTATGTGGTAAGTAGGGTTTGGGGGTGTGTGGGAATATCCGCAGTGTAAAGAAGGAAAAGGAGGGGACCGATAATGCCCCCTTGGGGGACTCCAGCATTTATGGGGCAGGTCGGGGAAAGAGTTGTACCATATTTGACTTGGAAGGATCTGTTTGACAGGTAGGATTTGAGGATAAGGAAATAGGTGTGTGGAAGTATAAGCTTTACTTTGTAAAGTAATCCCGGGTGCCAAACCCGATCGAATGCTTGAGCAACGTCGAGAAAGGCACTCGTGCAAAAACTCTTACGTTCAAGCGAGGAGGAAATTGAGTCTACGACTCGTAAACACTGTTGTATGGTGGAATGCTGGAAGCGGAAACCAAATTGATGGTTGGGAATTGTATTCGAGGATTCTATGAGAGGGAGGATTCTTTTGTACAGGAGTTTTTCGAATATTTTGGAAATTAATGGGAGAAGGCTGATGGGCCGATAGGAAGAAGGGCAATCTGGAGGTTTGAAGGGTTTGGGGATAACGATGACGACTGAATGTTTCCAGGGATTCGGGAAATGGGTTGTTCTTAGGATTGAGTTATACAGGTATGTAAGGAATATAATGGCCTTCTGGGGGAGGTTTTTGAGTATTGTGGAGGTGATAAGATCATATCCGGGAGATTTTCTAGGAAGGTGTTTGATGATGTATTTAACTTCGGATGGATGGAAAGCTTTGGGAGGGAAGGACAAAGGTAAAGGAGAATTCAGGTAATCTTCGATATCTGCATCATGGGAAGGGCTCATTTGAGGATTAGGGGAAAATACTGTGGTTAGGTGTGTGGAGAGGAGGAGCGCCTTTTCTTCATCACTTCTGGCCCAGGTCCCATCATTGCGTTTGAGAGGGGAAGGAATTGGGTGGAACTTTAGGATTTTACGAGTGACTGACCACAAAGAACAGTCTTGTGTAGAGAGGGATGAAAGGTATTCGTTAAAGGATTCTGAGCGGAATTGGGATAGGGAAGATTTCAGTTGGTGTGTCAGTCTGTTGTATACGTTTCTGTCCGAGGGATAACGGGATCTTTGCCATAAAGCCCTGGCTCGTCGCTTGGCTGCAAGGAGTTCTTGGATGTGGTTTGGGAGTTGCATTTTGGGTGGGGGAAGGAAACCTGTTCTTGGTCGGCATGAATTGCGGGCACTGTCCTGAATGGCTTTAGTAAACGATTCAGTGGCTTTGTCTAGGTCTGAAGGGGTTTTTAGGGAAACGGTTAGGTCTATGGAGCGCTCTAGGTTGAGCTGAAATGATTGCCAGTTGATGGGACCGGGAGTAAGGGATGGTTGTAGAGGACGGGGTTCAGGGGAGGAGAAGAGGGTTAGAAGGATCGCAGAATGGTCCGACGATAGGTCGAGGAGCGAATCAACAGAAGTCGCTGTACCTCCCAAGCCAGACGAGATAAAGAAATCGACTAGGTCAGGGCTGCGGGATGGATCAGTTGGCCAGTATGTTGGCGTGTTGGGAGATATTGGGCGATAATTTTGGGAGTTAAGGATATCGTAAAGGATTCTGCCACGGGAGTTAGCTGAACGGCTTCCCCACATGGGGTGTTTCGCATTGAAATCACCCCCGGTGAGGAAGCGGGGACCAAAGGATTGGAATATTGACAGGAATTCAGGATGGTAAATGGTGTGGTTGGGAGAACAATACACTGCGGACAGTATGATATCGAAGGGAGAAAGGGAAAGGGATATGGATGTTACCTGCAGGCTTACTGATGCGATGCTGGACTCTTGATGGTGCTTGATTTGGTTCTTGATAAGAATTAGAGTCCCATGCTGAGCCAGAGATGGATGGTCGGTTCGATAACAGGAGTACCCCTTAACACCGAAGGACATGGAGTTTTTCAAGTGTGTCTCAGTTATAAGGGCGATGTCGATGTTTTTGTCAGTTAGTAAAAGTGTCAGTTCTTGTCTTCTTGTTGTAAGTCCGTTGGCATTCCACAAAAGGATGGAGAGATGGGGATTATGGAAGCGTTGCATTTTGAGATTTGGGAAGGAAATGAGCTATAAGGGTGGTCATTAGATTTATTAGAGGAGTAAGGAGGGTTTCAAGTTTGTTTAGAAAGGAGGAGAAAAGGTTCATAGGATCTTGAGCATGATGCTGAGGAATTTCATTAGACGGTATGCGAGGAGTTGGGAAGGTAGGCAGGTTTTGGGGTTGGGAAGGAGTAGTTGAAGAGGTAGGATGGGAAGATGGTTCTTGTGGTTTAGCTACATTTTTTGGAACTGGTGTAGGGACAGGCGGCTTCTTCTTCTGGAGTGACGTTAGTAAGGAGGAATAAGTCACGTTCGGCCGGCGAAGAGCAAAGTCCTTTGGAGCTGGAGCAGGTGGTAGAGGTGGGAAGTGGGATGATCCGCTGGGTGGTGATGTCTTCTCGGCTTCAGTGTATTGCTTTCTCTGCCTTTGCACTCTTATTGTTTTAAGTGCTTTGTACACTTCGCACCCTTTGTAGCTTGCGGTGTGGTTTTCGCCGCAGTTTGCACATCTCGGAGGAACGTCAAGTGGCTTGGGGCAGTCCTCAGAGGAATGTTCGGAGCCGCATTTGACGCATTTTGAGGTGTGGTGGCAGTATGAGCGAGAGTGATTAAATTCCTGGCAGTTTTGGCACTGTATTACGTCGCCCCGGCGTCGTGGTTCCTCCACTTTGATTTTTGTGTACAGTAAAAACTGTTCGCGAAAAATCTCTTTGCTTTTTTCGTTCTTCTCCAAGTCGACGAAGAAGAGAGGTAACTGTGCCTTTGTTACTGGATGCCGTACGTTGTGAGCCCTTTTTACGGAGTATCCTTTTTTTACCAGTTCGCTAATGATGTCAGCCGGTGGAGTTGAGTGGTGGAGGTGGCGGATAACCACCCTGTAGGATTTATCTTCGGGTAACTGGTAGCAGTGAAAATCTGCTTCCTTACTTTCCAAGTGCCGGATGATAGTTCTGTATACATCGCTGTCGGTGGGCTTAATAATGATGTCGTTAAACCTTGCACGACATTCAAACTTGTTTTCTCCAACAATTTCTGTTAGGGTGATGCAGAACTTTTTGAAGTCGGTTACCTTCTGGATATAAATGTTAGGCGGTTTCAAGGGATCGCGTGATGAATCCTGGCTTGCTTTGTTCTGTTCTGAGCTCCGAGGGTGGGTTGCAGAGTTGTATTGATTGACAGAAGACTTCTTTTGCTTTATTTTGGGGGGTGTTAAAACATCAGTTGTTCTCTTGCGTAGTCTTTTACGTCTACCTGTGGCGACGTTTTCGGAATCGTGAGTTGAAGTAGACTCGATCACGGTCATATGTTGTTCACTAGTCTCAATTGATGACATCGTGAGGTTTTTTTTTTATTAATAAAAAAAAAAAAAATAAAAAAAAAAAAATAAAAAAAATAAAAAAAAAATAATAAAAAATAATTGTCCCAGGCGAGCTGCGAACTCCGGTTATTTCAGTCCGTAGAGTTGAATGCTGCCACTGAGCCAAGGAGGCTGACGAAGTATCTACTAGTAGCGCTGGCACTAGTATTTAAATTTCTGAAGGGGCCACTCTATCAGGCCACTCTATCAGGCGAGTGCAGGAGCACCCCCACCACTAGCCTCAGCTAGGGTAAAGGCCTACACAAAGAGAAAAGTGAATGAGTTTACTCACTTATTTTGTGATGATCTAGTGAGTGAAATTTCTTCAAATTTCGGAATAATGTTCACCAGTGGAACAGCTACCACTGTGCCACTTTTCGTTCACAGGGAACACCTTGATCCACTTTAAAAACACTTGTTTTACGGAGCTTTATACAACACTGTGTCATGGGCTACAGCTGGGACACTACTGACAGAAGGAGATAGGGTAGTATATTCGAAAATGATCAAACCCTCCCATGTACATCCAACATCTCAGAGCAACATTAAAGAAGAGTGGAATGGGATTGTGTAACAAGCAGTTACCAATTTAATCAGCAGTGTGCTAAGGAAGAATGGTGATACAAGTAAGAAGAAGTATCACATGTAATTAAACTTATTAATAATTTCCATTATAAATAATTTAATGAATAATAATAATAAAACGGCGCTAATGGCCAAGATGTAGATGCACCGTTAAAAAAAAAAAAAAAAAAAAAAAAATAATAATAATAAAAAGCAAATGCTTACATACTTATATATAGATATAATCAGGGCCCCTTTAGGGGAAAGCAGCTCGACCTCAAAGATCTATTGTGCCAGAACATACTTTATTATACGTTCTGTAATTTCTTAAATCAATTCTGTTTCAGCCTGAAACCACCATTCTTTCAAATAAAAAAAAATAGCAACTTATTCCTAAAGAAAGAGGTGCAAAGAAAATAAAAATCTGGTACTACAATTTTTTTTCTGTTAAGTTTACATGCTAAGATCAAGAAAAAATTGTATCTAGACGCACAGAGGTGCGCCAGGCCAAGTTCCGGCCCATTATTCCTTCCGAAACTCATCATGTGAGATATCAAATGAAGTGTCTCAGTAAGCATAACTTATATTTGATATTTTAAGAAAAATTTAGATGCATCCTAACATTTTTATATACATACCTATTATTTACCTATGTACCTTAATAAGTGTCAGACAAGGACACAAGGGCATTTCCAAATAATGATCAGACTAGAATTATCTATATATACAAAAATTAGCTGTTTGTTTGTCTGTCTGTCTTTCTGTTCCTTACACACAGTTTGACCGATTTGGACCAAACTTGGCACACAGGTAGGTCTTCATATGGGGAGTGTCAAAGGCTAGGTCAAAATATTCTATCAGCTGTCTGTCTGTTTGTTTGTTCCTTATAAAAATCCACACCATTTGATCAATTTTGATCAAACTTGCCACACAGGTAGGTCTTGATCCGGGGAGTGTCATTGCTTAGGACTCACAGTTCGGTGGTCACGGGTTCGAAACTGTGAACCCGAAAAGTTACAGATTTGTGTTATTAGATTTGAATATTACTTATTTGGTTTCTAATTTCTTCTTGCTTTTCTAAATGCAGAAAGTAGGTGTAGCATGGCACGCTGGGTGAAAGCTAGTAAAGTTATAAACAATGAAATACCGACAAAATAAAAAGTAGATAAAATAATAAAACAGAGTTTATGTCCCCATGTCATCCTCCTCAAGCCAAAAATCGACGGAGCCAACTCAAAATTTACTTACAAAAAGCATTGATATCCTTAAAAAAAACTAACGTTGAAAAAAAGAGGCCAAGTTCCAGGCCCCTCCCAAAAGCAGTTTACCTATAAAGTTATGATACCAAAGTATTGGGCCAAGTTTTAGGCTCTTAATACCTTTTCAATAACCTAATAATACCCTCTCACTTATTTGTGCAATTCCAACTTGGCCAGTTTTCGATAACTTACATACAGCCGTGGCCGCTTTAACTTACATAGAGTTCATACAAACCAGATCGTTTTAGGTCATAAAAGAGTATATAATAATCCTGAATCTTTAAATACCATACATTTTAAAATAATTCTGACTGTTATAGCGACCATCATTTAACGAAAACTGGCCAAGTTGGAATTGCACAAATAAGTGAGAGGGTATTATTAGATTCTTGGAAAGGTATTAAGAGCCTAAAACTTGGCCCAATACTTTGATATCATAACTTTCATAGGCAAATTGTTTTGGGAGGGGCCTGGAATTTGGCCTCTTTTTTTCAACGTTAGTTTTTTTAAGGATAATAATATCAAAATGATAACTAAAAACAAAATTATAATAATAATATGCAAGAGACCATTACTTTTTAAAGACTGAGATAAACTGAATTTTGTTGAAATTTATCAGTCTGTATGTATTTCAAAGTACTAACAATTAAGATATTAAATCAAATAATTCACTTACCAACGTTTTCAAATCCAAAGATATTTTGATATGACCAGAAGAGATACGTAATGGGCAATAAGGAAGTCAGGACTTGACCAATAATGGGAAAGGAGCTCAAATCATTATTCATTAATAAAGCCGAACATGGTATAAAAAAGAAAAGAGATGAAACAAAAATTGCAATAGTGCCTAGAACAAATTAAAATAATTTTATTAGTTAATTTATTAAATTACATACTATTTTAACAATTATGAGCAGAGAAATACCAATAGTTAAAAATTACAATACAAATGTAAACTTCATTACCATTATTTCAAAATAATTCCCAGAAACAAAATTTAAAAAAAAAAATTAATATAAGACTTCAATTTTTAACCCACTGTATCTCACACCGAACAAGTATAGTCAGTGATTAAATTGACTGATAATAAAATATTTTATTTATAAATGACTACAATCACTACAAATGCTAACCACTAAAAACATTAAAGATCCAAAAATACCAAACTAATGTATAAACAACTTAAAAATATAAATTATTAGACTTAAATAACTTACTATTACTGAAAATAGATGAGACTGCAAGGAAGTAGCATGTTGAATGTATACAAAACAGAAGCATCACAACCCAAATAACAACAGGATTTGAATGTTCAAAAACTGGGCCTGCACCAGCTTGTACTTTCATAAGAATTGTCATTATCAGAGTAGAAATGCCACAGCTTACAAGGACATGTATAACATAGCCGAGTAAAAGCATGAAATCATTCATTCCAAACATTCTCATCCTCTCCTAAAATAATAAAATATAAATTACTCAATAATATTACATTTCTCCCTACTTCCATTTTCTCTAGCATTAGTGCCGGGTTCCTCAGGCAGTACACGATGCTTGTTCATTAGCTGAAAGCAAAATGTCCTCACATGTGTGTTAGGACATTTTGCCTTGCTGCTGCCATGTGTAAATTTTGCGGACTGTAATGCCGGAGATAATTTGTGGATTGAAAACCGCACCACTTGTGATATATGCTCGGAATGAGGAAATGAAATCATCCAGCAACAAAGTTTAAAAGAGAATAATGTTACAACATATTATAACAATAACAATGAGGGTAAGTGAGAAAAATTACAAGCAATATAAAATATTATTAAAAAAAATTGTTAGAGGGATACGAGAGATATTCCTTGGAATATATGAGTTTCTATTTTCCAAGCATTATGAAATTTGAATTCATTTCAGTAATACAAGAAATGACTTTCTTTTTTTTTTAATTATTTTAAAATTTAATATGAATGTGAACCTCTTGTGTGTATCCCTATACCACCTTTGAAACATAAAAATACTACTTTATCAGATAGAAAAAATAGATGCTTACCGCAATTCCTGAGGACTTCTCATTTGATGCCAAAGAAACAACTGAAGTAAATACATACAAGAATAAAGAAGCAATTATTGATGGTAAATAAAGAGCCAATGAATTCAGCTTGTTTTCTTCATTTCTTTTATAGGCTGGGTATGGAAATTCTTGCAAGGTCCACTGTATAAAGAATTATATTTTAATGAGTACAAGTATTTTCTCATGATGAGCATATTTTTTTGTCATGGAGGTAACAAATCATCTTAGAAACTAACTATCAATTATAGGCAGTTTAATGTTTTATACAAGAGCTACATTAAGATTTAGCAGCTGTGAAGTAAAATTTAAGATAACATTTTTCTTCTAGAATAAAAGAGTTCGAATGATGTAAGAAAAACCTGATACATTTGCAATAGACCCAAAAAAGAATTTGGACAAAGAGAACTTGAAAAAAACAACTTGGATGAGAAATAGCAGAAGTTGCCAAATAAACTGCTTTCTGAAAGGGATACTATCAGAAAGAAAACATGAATGGTTAGAGCAGATCAAAGTCTTCAACAAATATAGGCAGATCTTCAGAGCATTAAGGGATAAAAAATACATATTTTTTTTTTTTTGAGGAGATCGTTGACCGTAGATGATGCAAGGTAGGGATTGTCGGGGTTTGGTCACTGCTACTTAATAAAACTACATTTTATCATAAAAATGGTTTTATTGTGCCGACGTTTCGGCTTAAACTTCAAGCCTTCATCAGGGCTGTAAAAACCAAGTAGGACGGATGTAATACTGAAATATACATATATATATATATATATATATATATATATATATATATATATATGCCTACATACACAAATACACATACATATATACATACATACATAAATACATATATGGAAAAAGACAAAAACATAAAATACTAGAACATAATATATAGAAGAACAATGTGCTCTAGAAGTGTTTGGATTATTAGGAGAACAGATATAAGAATAACAGATTACATATAAAAATAACAATATGGGCTTATCAATGGGAAGATAGAGAACTATTCCTCACAAATACGGGATCATTTCTGACAGTTAATACAGGGAAACATAGGAAGAAAGGAGTTGGTGAGGGGGGGGGGGGGGGGGGTCTGGACCACCCAATGGACAGAGAACATAGAAGATGAAAGAAAGAGCGGCGGAAGCGGCGTAGTACAGTAAGGTGTCATAAAGTCATAAAATGTTGTGTTAATGGAAAGGGAGGCAGGTATAAAGGGCTATATTGCAGGCAGTATAGGGGATTAGGATGGAGTTTTTAATAAATGGAAGATGTTGGAGTAGGTAGAGGAGATGACTTCTTTGTAAATTTTGTCATTAACTCGGAAAATAGGTGTTCTTATATCTAATCTAATATGTAATCTGTTATTCTTATATCTGTTCTCCTAATAATCCAAACACTTCTAGAGTTCTAGCCACGATTTGTTGATGCGCCGTAAAAAAAAAAAAAAAAAAAAAAAAACTTCTAGAGAACATTGTTCTTCTATATATTATGTTCTAGTATTTTATGTTTTTTTTTGTCTTTTTCCATATATGTATGTATGTATATATGTATGTGTATTTGTGTATGCAGGCATATATATATATATATATATATATATATATATATATATATATATATATACATATATATATATATATATATATATATATATGTATATTTCAGTATTACATCCGTCCTACTTGTTTTTTACAGCCCTGATGAAGGCTTGAAGTTTAAGCCAAAACGTCGGCACAATAAAACCATTTTTATGATAATATGTAGTTTTATTAAGTAGCAGTGACCGTACCCCGACAATCCCTACCTTGCATCATCTACGGTCAACGATCTCCTCTCAATACTCCATCCTTACCACTGAATCCAACAAAGACAAACGCCTCCTTTCCGAATCAATTTTTATCCACCTAGAAAATAACCCAGTTAATGACAAAATTGACAAAGAAGTCATCTCCTCTACCTACTCCAACATATTTTATTTATTAAAAACTCCATCCTAATCCCCTATACCGCCTGCAATATAGCCCTTTATACCTGCCTCCCTTTCCATTAACACAACATTTTATGACTTTATGACACCTTACTGTACTACGCCGCTCCTTCTTTCATCTTCTATGTTCTCTGTCCATTGGGTGGTCCAGACCCCCCCCCCCCCTCACAAACTCCTTTCTTCCTATGTTTCCCTGTATTAACTGTCAGAAATGATCCTGCACTTGTGAGGAATAGTTCTCTATCTTCCCATCGGTAAGCCCATATTGTTATTTTTATATCTAATCTAATATGTAGTCTGTTATTCTTATATCTGTTCTCCTAATAATCCAAACACTTCTAGAGCACATTGTTCTTCTATATATTATGCTCTAGTATTTTATGTTTTTGTCTTTTTTGCATATATGTATGTATGTGTATATGTATTTGTATTTGTGTATGTAGGCATATATATATATACATATATATATATATATATATATATATATATATATATATATATATATATATATGTATATTTCAGTATTACATCCTTCCTACTGGTTTTTTACAGCCCTGATGAAGGCTTGAAGCCGAAACGTCGGCACAATAAAACCATTTTTATGATAAAATGTAGTTTTATTAAGTAGCAGTGACCGAACCCCGACAATCCCTACCTTGTATATTTTTTTTTATATAATGTATTATACTTGAATGCATTTTCAAATATAATAATTTTTAACAATGATTATTTTTCTAGAGGTCTTGGCAAAAATGGTGGAAACAAAAAATGTTTATAAAAAAATACTTACATTTGATTCTTTAACGCCTGCTTTGCTAAGAATAGCATCGTCAATAGCAACCACTAAACCAAGGAAGCCTTCATGTAAATATGCGGCTGAAAGTAAAAAATGACTTATTTTTCTTCTACCTTTTAACAAATAATAATAAAAAAAAAAAATCATTAAAAATATGTTTTGTTGAATAATGTTCTCACCTCCAGCTTCAATAGGTCCAGGAATTTGAAAAACAGGGAATAGAATATTGGTCGGAAGAGATGAAGATAATGTAGATCTAACTTTGTATCTAACATGAAGAGGTAGTTTAACATCACTCTCTTTCACATTGAAGACAATTCCATATTTTGGATTCTGGTATGATGTAGATGAACCAGAGTTATTCATAAACCATTTTGCTATATCATCTTCAGCCTTATAGCCCTCAAATGTAGCTGTAATAAATATTTATTATTACTATTTTTATCAGAAGAATAAATTAACCCTTATATTACAAGGTTGACAATGGGAGCTGGGCCCATGTTAAAGAATATTGTGCTGGCCATCTGATCCCTTATTATGGAACTCTCAAAACCTAGCTACCCCATCACTTACTCTTTTCTCTATAACCGATACTATATACTACTTATAAAGTGTCTCATCTGTTTATGACACTATTATATTATTGTTAATATATACAATTTATAAACTGTATAAAGATAGAGTACAGACAGGTTGATAAAGTTCATCTTTAGCAAGCGTCCTCCCTCCCTATAAGAAGAAAAGCCAAGTACAACGCGATCCAGTTGCTATGTTTATATTTTATGACCCAAAGATCATGAAAATTCTGGTTGTTTAAATTTCTAAGTGGCATATCATCGACTAATGTCCTAGAGGCACAATAAAAAGGATCCCTATATAAACCCACTTAGTTATAATTTATAGTTGATACAGGTGAACTTCCATCGTGCAAGGGCATCATTCAACGCCCTTTGCTAAGGATCGATTTAAAACAAATTCAGAAAATCTGGGGATTAAAAGGGAAGGTGATGTCCAATTGCAGCGAGATGCTGTTCCAATGCCAGAATCGAGGAATATGTGAATCTTGTATACAACATTGTCAAATCAAACTTTTACCTTGAGGCGCTCAAAAGATGAAAGCATCGCACAATGGTGCTAGAGCGGAAAAAATTGATTATCTAGAGCGCTGATTTTGATTATCTAGTTTGTGATTCTCACACTATATAAGCTACAGGATCTAGGAACAGGATGATTTTTCCCCATGTTTCAAGTGTTAGGCCCAATGTCAGAATAGTGTAAGTTTGACCAAATTACACACTACTCTAAATGAGTGGTATATAGTTGTAAAACAGGAAGAAAAAAAATTATCAAAATATTTCTCTGCTCTACGATGGGCAACTAAGCCACATATCAGTCAAACTGCGCATAACAAAATTAGACCGCTTTACAATGCTAAACATTACAAATTTTAAATAAGTATTGAAAACAGCTATGATTACAAAACAAGCCCTGGCTTCCTCTGAGATGGGGAAGATCGCTTTTCAAACTAGACGTGTTAATGTAAATTTTATAACAAAAATCATCTGCCTTTATCTGCCTATCCGAACATAACAGCACAAAGAAAGGAAAATATTAGAGTACACCTTTGTTTGTGGCACCATCTAGTTTACCCAACTGGCTAAACGTCATGTCCACACGTCAAAATACTAATAATTCGAGTTCATTCTAGGTGCTAACGTTGTTTAGTCATGAGTTCTCAAGAGTTAAAATTAAATAGCACGATTTGTGTGAGTGCTTGTGGGTTGGTATAAACGTTGACGTATTCCTTCAACAAAATCACCCTGAACTAATTTAAATATACACTCAAAATATATGTTGCAACTTCTTTAGATGAGTACAACCTATTCCGAAAATCACAAATAATTTTAACGGCTTTCATTTCCTCATTAGCTCTTTAATTTTCTTTAAAATATTAATAAAAACAATTAAACTTGATATATTTTTTTGTTCTGAGTCGAATGAGACTGGCCACAGGTTTCTATGTTAATCCGTTCTCAAGATACTGAATGTTTTCCGCTTTTTGGCCACTAGGCTCCACTGCGTGTTGTGCCACACGTGTAAGGATTTACATCAAAAACGCGGTGAAGCTTCACCTTGATTATGACCCCCCAGCATGGCCTTCATTGTTACCGACTTCCTAGCCTAGAGGAACATCCTGACGGTGCCCGAGTCCCCTTACAGTCCCGACTTGGTCTCTATCAACTTTTTTCCCCCGAATGAGGAAAGAGCTGGAAGGAAAGCATTGAGTGTCAGTAGAAAATATTCCAAAATCGTGTTACATGTTTCTAGGAGACATTCCTCTCAAGGAGTTCAGGGTGCCTTCCATAAATGACAGACACGTATACACAAGTATATGGATACTGGGGAAGAGTAGTTTAAACAATTTTTAGCATTTAGCGTGGTTACTCCCTATCTCCATAGGGAGAACCCGCTTATGAGGTTGACCTCACGACGCATTCCGGAAGTGCCGACTAGAAACATTCATGTTTCAGACCCTATAGATCACAAAAATATAGGTGGCCCAAATTTACGTATATATATATATATATATATATATATATATATATGTATATATATATATTAATATATATATATATATATATATATGCTCGTCTGTTCGCGCTCTAGCAAGCTCAAAAATGGTCCGATTTTAACGAAATTTCGTACAAAAATCTTTTGTCTAATTTGAAAGGTCAAGTTCGTTAACCAGCAGAATCTGCCCACCGGAACATGGTTTTTGGAGCAAATGTCGCACAAAAAAAATCGTTCCGCTTACTTCATATGCTTGTAAGTACTCGTTTTATAGGCTTCTTGGCCTAGAAAAACGAATGAAACCATTTTTAAGGCGATAACTTTAACCGTTTTCGAGAAAATTGGAAAAATAGTTGTTGAATAACTATTTTGGTTTGGGTACTTAAAATCATGGGATTCAGTTGAAACATTTTCTGCATGTTTGAATTTCATCAAAACTATTATGTTGAAATTTTGGTTACATTTGGAGTTAAGGAAGGGTTAGAATAAAATATTTTTTTAACAGACATGAAAAGTTTTGGGAACTTCGTATACTTTCATTAAGATCTCGAAAACGGTTGAAAATCTTGGGAAGCGAAATGGTACCATTTGAAAGCTTACTAGATGGTCTACAATAAAGGTTCTGAAGAAAGTTTTGAATAAGCGATGTCAATCGGAGAAATAAGTGCTTAAACTTTGAAGTAATTGATTTTGTTTATTCGAACGGGTCTTTTTGTCTGCTTTTATTCCTTGTTATTTTTTAATTGCTTATAATTGGATAATGTATTTGGCAATAAAACAGGTTAAGTAAAATAGAAAAACAATTTATTGTTAGAAATATAGAGAGAGATTCGAAGACCTTGTGACTTTTTCAACTGCCTGGATGGGTGGGCTTTTCTGGGGTTAGCCGACCCATCCCGGTAAGATCATAATAACAATAAAACAGATTAAGTAAAATAAGAAAAACAATTCATTGTTAGAAAGATAGCTTGCCAAGAGAAAGAGATTTGATGACGTCTTTTGAATATTTTCAATTGCCTTTATGCTGTTGGTTTTTTATTTTATTTTTTAATTGATTTTATTTGTAGAATTATTACTATAGTAGAAGAACACAAGAAAATGTGAGAAATTTTGATATTATTCAATGCATTGAAACATATAAAATAAGAATCTCAAGAAGAGGATTCTGGGGTCTGGCGGACCCGACCAGGTAAAGTCATAAACCCCTTTGAACAAAGGCCGAACAAAATATTATCTGTTTCTATTCTATGTTTTTCAAATGACAATAGGGATATGAACGGAACCGCACTAAGATGATGCAGTTCCTGCGAGTCGGACTTTTTTTACAGATTGCATAGTTCCTCTTTTTAATTTATCACACCAATGTGTAAAGAGCACAAGGTAAATTTCTATTTAAGCTTGAATCTAGATCATTACTGTAAGTTCTACAATATATGCTCTGAAGGAAGCTCTTCTCAGAGATTATTACCTTTGATGTCTCAAAGAATATCTTCCAGTAACAGGAACAAGTCATGACTCACTCTGGTGGTTGGTTACATTTTTCAATAAGCGAATCAAGGACAGTCATTTTGATCATAGAGAATTTAGAAACTCAATGGTGTGAAATTGTCAGAAGTATTACACTTTTAAGGGTCAGTTATCTTTCTTCACATTGTAAGAATCAGTTTTCTTTCTTCTCATCGGTAGGTGGCAAATCATATTAAATTTATTCGCTCCGAATCTATTTCTATGAAGCCATACTCTATGTTTATATCTGTATCCATCTACCTTTAATTTAATCAGACATGTCTACCTATCTTAACACATACCTAACATCTGTCAGTATTACTCTTCCTTTATGTATAACAGAAAAATATTATTAATATTACCTTTATTCATCATTTTTTGCAGCCCTGATGAAAGCTTGAATCTCAAGCCGAAAACTATAATGCATTTTTTAGATAAAACATGTAGTTTTATTAACCAAATGACAGAACCCCGACAATATCTACCATCAAATTCTTAATGGTCAATGATCTCCTCTCAAAGTATTATAGTTTTAGTTTAATAAGAATTGATATAAAAATAGTTTTTGATTTCTCACCTGTTTTTAATTTTTTTTTAACACTGTTCATCAGGCCATTAGTTAAATTATTATTAGGACAATACACCACATTTAAGTATTGATTAGTTGCATCATCAATTATTTCTTGTTTAAATGTCTTGTTATAAACAATTGCATCTTGGTTCCAATTTTGTGCATGAGGGTTATTTTTTGACTGACTTTCTTGACATAAAATAATTATTGGAAAAATCAAAGGAAGAGCTATTAAAATAAAAGTCTTGAAGTAATGACGAATGCTAATCCTCCAAGCTTTGTACAGAAGAGCTAACAGCGACATATCCACATTTATTGATGTACAAAACACCTGAAAAGAGACATAAATATTATTACCTGAAAAAAGTATAAATATTCACTATCAATAATTTAGCATGAAATGAAATAAATACATTATTCTGAGGTTTTTGAAAAGTAAAAAAAATAATTTCAGTCCTAATTTGATGGATTACTAGCTACTTGGCAAAAAATAATTCTACAGACATTAATGCAGATACTCTAAGATAGGATACTAACTGAAGGCAGCTAACATGGGACATGTCATGTAAACCAACTATATCATAGTGTTAATGTAAATTGATTCTATCATTTTGAAAATGCATTTGGTTTTAGCTTAAGAAGGCTAAACCCATAAAAGGCAAGTCAAATCAACATTTCCTTGCTTTCTCGAAAGGGAGGAGCCTGACTTATAGAGTTGACCTGATGACACAATCTAAAAGTAACAACCGGAAAATTCCACATTTCCGAAACCTACAGATCACAAAAATAGCTGTGGTTCAAATTTTCACATGTATTTATGTCTGCATTTGTTGACAAACACATGCAGACATAAATAGGTCTGTTCGCTCTCTCAAAGGCTCAAAAATGTCTGATTTTAAAGGACAAGTTTGTTTACCAGTTGAATCTACCAACTGGAACAGACGCGAAAGGCGAAATTTGCACAAACAAAATCATAGATTTTACTATGGCTTTGCTTTTATAGGTAATTTGATGAGAAAAATTAAAAGAAACCATTTTCAAGGCTATATCTGTAACCACTTTTGAGAAAAATTGGAAAAAAAACTAGAACTTTCTAGACATTTTGGTATATTTTCATAAATATCCAAAACCGGTTAGGAAATCATAAAAAGTCTACGGCATATATTTAAAAGCTTAACAAATTTCCCACAAAAATGGTTCTCATGCAAATTTTGATAGAGTGGTATACTTATCATTCGGAGAAATCTGGGCTTAAAATTCGAAAATTGTCAATTTCATTCTTTTTAGCACGGTTCCTCCCTCCCTTCATAGGAAGGAACCCCGCTTATAAGGATGACCTCATGAAACAATCCGGAAGTGCTGACTAGAAAATTTTGCGTTAGCCGACCCATCCCGGTAAGATCATAACTCAATACCTTTCTAGAAAGTTGGAAACAAAATAATAACTGTTTCTATTTTAATCTTTCCAAATGAGACTAGGGATAAGAACGGAACCACACTAAGATGATGCTGTTCCTGCGAGTCAGACTTTTTAAAATAATGAAACATTCTTCGCCTTTCTTGTTTCGTTCATGAAAAGTATTATATAACAGAAATCCCTTAACACGTTGGGGCCCAGCGTCGTAGCATATGCGTCACAGAGATGTGTTCTGCGGGCCCAGCATCGTGGCACATGCGTCAGCAGATAGCTTGGTTTTCGTTCGATCCCGCTACTCCGGGCCTTCGTATTTGATTTGGGACCTCATGACGTATTACCGGTTAGGTTTGCGGGTCTAGTATCGTTTGATACTGAATCCGCCCGAAAACTTCCTTCAGCGGGCCCGCTATCATGGCATATTTGACATTTTACTAAATTGTAATTAATCCACTAAAAGTACATCATTTTAAAAGTTTCTTCACTTATTTATTATTTGTATATGTTTGCCGAAATAACTATACAAAAAGAATACTTGGGCCCGATTCCTTTTGAAGCCATCGGTCCTGAAAGTGTTAATAATTACCTAATTCCTTTATAATTATTAGTTAATTCTAATTCGCGCCTGCTGAAGTTTGATTGTCAACGTAGTTCCATTTTATACAAAAGTTACAATGAAGTTACACGAATTTATAATTCTCGTCCACAATAAAGAAGAATTACTCAAATTTTTATTTGAAGCCAAATTTCTCTTTAAACGTTCCCATAAATATGAAGAGCGCTTAAAGGCATTTTTCGGAGTGACCGAACATCGCCTCTGAAGGAGAAGAAAGCTAAGAAGAATGTCTAGGAGGATAAGAAGAATGTCTAGGACGACTTTTGGGCATACATGCTATGTGTTTTCGCTCATTACGCTCACTAAGGAAGACATCAAAACTCTAGTCAATCCAACTCGCTAAAATTAATAGAATTCTATTAATTTTAGCGAGTTGGATTGACTAGAGTTTTGATATCCTCTTCAGCGAGCGTGGCGAGCAGAAACGCATAGCACGTCCGCCCATAAGTGACAGGTTATGACCGGTTAGGATGCCCTTAAAATTGACAATTATTTTTGAATAAATAGTTTATCAACATTTCAAATGAGAGTTCTCTGTTTCCCAATGTTACATGTCTGCACATGTGCATGTTTACAAATACACTGTTTACACCAACTTTTATAACCTCCATAACAGTGAACTTTAGTGCTTAACACTCTCGGTGGGGGTGTCCTTTGAGAAGAACACTAGCGACCTTACCCGCGGACTGGTGTCCTTTCGGAAGGACACTCCTCCATTACTTTTCCCTTTAGATTCTAAAGGCTCCTAAAAGGAGGGTATTCAATTTAACAGCTTCAGGTAAAGACAGTTGTCTTCGGTATTGTTTGGGCTTTCCAGCAATGTTGTCCGTTTTCAAATCGGCTGACTAGATGAGTTTTTATGAATTTCTAAACTTTTTTTTCAATAAATTGTTTATAAGTAAGTACAATTTATTATATAAAGGATATTTACTTCCTGATTTAATATATTTATATACTACTCATATTTTTTGTATCGTTCCTTTAGTAACGTCAACAAACGAGTCGATTTGTACCACTTCTGATAACACCTAGTGTGGACCTAGACCATTACCGTTCTTCCGTCCAACGAGTCCGATTAACATGAATCTTAACCATTATACCACTCAGCGTCCTCCAGTTGCTAACCCTCCGCGAAGAAAGCAACTTAGGTGTAAGAGTTGCCCCAAAAAAAATCCACCTGATACTGCCCTGACTGTGAAAAGTGTCCTGGAGTCTGTCAGCAGAAAGAGTGTTTTTTGGCATTTCACGAAAAAGAAGGCTTCCGAATAATTTGGGCTAGCTGCTACTCTAAATAGATGTAAATAGTTTTTGTTTTTCTAAAATAATTAGGTTAGTTTTTTAAATAATTAGATTAATTTGTGTAAATAGTTTCAATGTAAATAGTTTTCGTTTTTATTTTAATAATTAGTTTAAATTTATTCAGTTTAAATTATTTTAAATTATCATAATAAACAGCTTTGTAACGAAAATATGTTGTCATTTCAGTTACGTAAACTTCAATAAATATCTGGTGATTCAAAGTAAGCATTATGTCAATATTTATTTTTTTTACATCCAGGGTGCAGCGAGGAATTTTCTCAACGAGCCCTGGATGAGAAAAATGAGAAAATTCATGTCGCCGGTGGGGATCGAACCCACCATCTCCCGTTTATAAATCTAAGGGGCTAGCCACTAGATCAAGGGATACCCCAATAATTGGTATTTTAGTTATGTTTGGTTTTCCTAAATGGAAAGTAACACAAAGTGCTAAGCCAACGAAACAATGAAGAGGGCTGAAAATGATAACGGTAAGGGGTGATTCTTGACCTCATTCTATTAGTTTTGAATTGAAAAGAGAAACAGTCTTATACCTGCAAGAGCTGAAAAACACATTTTGCTGAAAAATAAACCTAAACTAAAATAAGTTAGGCCTGGGGGAGAGGGTGTAAGTCGGTAAGGATGAAAGAAGGGAATTGCTAGGTTGTAAAAGGTGGTTTTGGGACACACAGATAGAAACATTATCTGGAGGCTGGGAACAAAAACCGAAAGGTGGTCAAGAGAGATTTTACAGCCTCCTTTTACTAGGGTTAGTTACTAGCATAGTTAGCCGTTGTGGTGATACGAAGTCATAGTTAGACCTGGGGAGGGGGGAGGTGGGGTGTAAGTCCGTAAGGATGAAAGAAGTCCTTACCGACTTACACTCCCCACCCCCTCCTCCCCCAGGCCTAACTATGACTTCGTATCACTACAACAGCTAACTATCTCCATTTCATTATTATAGAATGTAAGTAAGTTCAACCCAAGCTGAAAGTTATTTTCACAAGAGCAAGAACTGTCATTCTAATCAGATAATTTGATTTTTCTACGCATATATTCCAAGAAAAAAAGTTGTAATAATTGATCTCATACCAATGTAAATTAGCTGATTCTCACAGATTTGAAATAACAACTAAAATAATTATATTAGAAAATGCTTGGCCCTATATATGACAGTGATCAATGGATACAAATGAAAAATAAACCTTCCATTGATTATATTAAAAGTAAATGGTTTTCCAGCTAATGTAGTACAACAATAACTAAAAAGACTTGAGTAAAGTATGAGGTTAGGTCAAATATTTCTAAAACTCACTGTATTATCAGTTCTAGCAGTTAAATACAAATTGATATCAATAGTAAGAATATTCGGAAGTCTATATAACAGTCAATAAGTAATACAAACAATCACTGCACTTTGTAATAAGACAAAGGAGATACAATCAAAACAAAAGCGTATTGTAATAATGCGTAAGAAATAAAATATATATTACAGGAAAACATGGAATGGCAAGGATGGTAAAAACATAGAATAGAATCATATCAGATGACTCACCGAATTAATAAGTACAAGATATGTGGATAAAGTGAGAAATCAGTCACTCAGTAAACATTTTAGTTGATAAGAGTAAGTGCCTACAAGTAGAAGTTCAGTAAGGCGCGATCAAACCGAATGTTACATTCAACATTGAGATCATTACAGCGAGACGTCCAATAAGTCTAGGAAACTGACATTGATTTTTTTATTATTATAATGGCGTGTTAATAGCTATTGATACCTTCCTTTCGAACAGGCTATGTGTTAACACGTTGGTTTTGGTATGGGATATATACAGTTAGTGTAAAAAGTATTGGAACACCCATGAATATTCTACTTTTTTAACATTTGTGACTAAAATAATGGTGCTTTAGGTAAATAAAAGGCATCAATAACATGGTGATAAGCTACATTTTAAATATTCCCTGAAAATCAACATCAAAAAATGGCATTTGTGTTATTTATTTACATTTTAACAATAAAATGCAATATTCTATGCGTAAAAAGTATTGGAACACCCATGAATATTCTACTTTTTTAACATTCGTGACTAAAATAATGGTGCTTTAGGCAAATAGAAGGCATCAATAACATGGTGATAAGCTATATTTTAAATATTCCCTGAAAATCAACATCAAAAAATGGCATTTGTGTTATTTATTTACATTTTAACAATAAAATGCAATATTATATGCGTAAAAAGTATTGGAACACCTGATTTCTTTACTATTGAAGCTGGACTTTGGAAGGGATTAACTCAATTTTTTCGGTGAACTTTGTTCTTGTAGGGTGACTTGGTATCTTATGTGTTAGAATCTAATTGTTTTAGTTCAATTTTTTGACGTTCGCCTGAAAGGAAGACAAATCTCTGATGGAATGCAAAAAAAAAAAATAATTACACCTCATAATGAGCGCAAATGCTTGCGAAAAATTTGAAAAATAGTAAACAGGATGCAAAAACAAGTCAACACACCTCCACTGTTTAATTCCTTTAATTTAACAAAACGTTTTCGAGGTCAGCACCTCATCCTCAGTGTCCTCCTATAGCTGGGCGACGTTCACTCGGACCTTCCTCCGACTATATCAGATATAGTCGGAGGAAGGTCCGAGTGAATCTCGCCCAGCTATAGGAGGACATGGAGGATGAGGTGCTGACCTCGAAAACGTTTTGTTAAATTGAAGGAATTAAACAGTGGAGGTGTGTTGACTTGTTTTTGCATCCTGTTTACTATGATGAACCTTCACCAGCCAACCAACCACATTTGTAGAATTTGAAAAATTGTAAACCTTAGCCACGTATCCTTATCAAATATATTAAATCAGTATATTACAACCAACTCTTATTACAACCAAGGCAGCAGAACATCGCCTCAGAAGTCCAACGAGTCTCACTGTATGTGACGAAAGATCAATTTTAAGAAAAGCACAGGCAAAGCCACGGCTGATTGCACCAAAACTAGCGACTGAAATCTCGAGGATTATCTGACGGGACATAAGTAGCAGTGCAGTAAGAAATGATCTCAGGAAAAATTAATTACGCGGGAGCAGTACCGAAGAACTTTTTTGTAAGTAAAGTTAACAAATAGAAAATACTTTGCTATGCAAAATAAAGTGTTAACCATCCTGCTGAATACTGACAGTGGATTTAAAGTGTTCTTGAGTACAAAATAGAACTTTTTAGCCAAAGAAGTTGACAAAACGTGTGGAGGGGAGCGAACGAAGAGCTCAAATCTCGGGGCTTGGTGTCTACAGTCAAATATTAGTAAGGGTTTGGAGCTGTTCGCCGGCGTAAACCATTTTTCCTGAGATCATTTCTTACTGTACTGCTACTTATGTCCCGTCAGATAATCCTCGAGTTTTCAGTCGCAAGTTTTGGCGCAATCAGCTGTGGGTTCGCCTGTGTTTTCCCTAAAATTGATCTTTCATCACATGCATTGGGTCTCCTGATATGATGTTTTGCTGCCTCAGAGTTGGCTGTAATATACCGATTTTAAATATTTGAGGAGGAGACATACCTAAGGGTGCGTTTACACTAGGATAGTTATTGCAGGATATTTATATCATCCTAGTGTAAACCCACCCTAAGGGGTTTTACAAATAAATAAAATAAAACAATAACTAACTCCTTTGGGAATAAATAAGTTAACAGTACGCTGCCAGAAGATAAAATAATAATTTTATAAACGTCTAAAAATAAGTCCACACTGAAACAGGCACCACGTTGTCGCACTACTGAAAACAAAACTCAAGCCGGGCTAGGTAATTTTTGAGTTACCTCAAAGTCTCGGGAGCAAACGTTTAAATGTTCATTGATAAATTATTTTGGCACCGGCAACAATGACTCAACAGGAGTAACCTTCCCGATGTTGACAGTTAGGTTATGTTTGTGTTGCTAAATCACTTCCTCCCAATGGCTCCGCCACAGAAGTGGACAGGAAGCCTGATGAGGCGTCCACGTCGTTACATCTTAACTGACAAAGACTTGTAAGCTTCAGTGGCAGGGGCATTTTCAGAAGGCGTTTCTTGTGTCGTTGGAACAGGTGGCTGGATTCGTGATGTGGTGGTAGTGCTAGCGAGGTCTTCCAGGATTTGGGCTGGTTTCAGGCGGTCAATTGTGGCGGTTTTCTGTCCCGTGTCAAGGCTCACGACAAAGGTCTTATCCCCTCTCTGGAGAAAAGGATGCGGCCCAGAGTAGGGTGGTGTGAGTGGTTTCCTGACTGCGTCTTTCCCGCAGGAAGACATGGGAGCAGGTCTTCAAGTTCTTGGGCCCAAAGATTTGAGCCTGACTAGCCCTGTGTGGTTAGGACTGCAGGGGCATGATGTGCTCGCGAAGATAGTAGAGGAATCCCTGTGGCGCGTCGGGTTGCGATGTTGACTCTAGTAGTTTCCCGGGTAGTCTTAAGGGCTGTCTATAAGTCAACTCAGCCGCACTTGTGAATTTGCCATCCCGTAGTGCAGCTATGAAGACCAGGAAGACTGTGGGCAGCAGTTCCGTTCAAGAGCCAGGTTATGTTTGTGCTGCTACAAGCTGCATCAGTCTTGGATGTAGGGCAATTTATCAAGGCTCGTCGAATTGATTGGTTGAGCCATTTACAGTGCTTACGACCAGAAACACAGAGAATCCCTGAGCGATCCAGCGTCTAAAAAAGCAACCTGATTTTGATTAAATACGCCATAATTGCACAATTTAATATACCAAATGGGGGTCTCCCGTGGTCTAGTGGCTAGCGCCTTAGATTCATAAGCGGGAGATGGTGGGTTCGATCCCCACCGGTGGCAGGAATTTTCTCATCCCACGGCTCGCTGCAACCTGGATGTCGGCGCTAATGACCTAGATGTGTCGATGCGCCGTAAAAAAAAAATTAATTGGATACAAGGAAAAATTTTTGTTTTGCCAAATTCACAGGCAAACATGCGTGTGAACACATGTTCACAGGCAAAAATGCGTGTGAACACATGTTCACAGGCGAAAAAGCGTGTGAACACATGTTCACAGGCAAAAATGCGTGTGAACACATGTTCACAGGCGAAAATGCGTGAATTAAAACCTTCTTACAAGATAATATTCATGAAAACCTCGCCCAGTTATTTGTCAGTCCATAGGATCAAAATGTTCAAGACAGTCTTAATTTTTTTCTGTCTACAAAAGCAATCTGATTAATTTACCATAATTGCACACAAAATCAAGTTTCTTAATCAGCTAAATTGACCAACTATTTTTTCGTATAAATCCATGTGAAATTAATCAAAAGAATGTACATCTTCAGTCAGACCAGGTGTAAATGTCAGGGATCTGAAAAATTGGGAACTAGGAGTTGGGAAAGAATTGGAAGAAGTTGTGTTGGAAGGTTGGGATTTTACTTTTTTAACGAAAGATTTTATGATACGCCAATATTTTTCACAAACTCTCCGGACCCTCTACCTAGTATTTTCCCATGTCCCCTTTCCCCTCTGGGTATCCTTCCATTAACACCTGTCATAAAACTTCTTTGATCCCTACAGACCTCCTCCCACCACTTGTGTTGTTCAGTTACATCTACCCTGGAAGAATCCAGTTTTCATTGTATATTTTCACGAAGGTTACTTAAGTGTTAACGTTGGTCTTTCTCTGCCCCCCGGCACTTCATTGGTATGGAGTACCTTATTTATTGTTAAAGATTAAAAATATTATTATTATTATTATTATTATTGTCTATTCACTTATACTTACCTCATTTAAAATTTGTTTTATATTTTTTGATTTTCTAGATCTAAGTTCTAAAAAATAACTATTGTTCACTTACCTGTTTATTAACAACTTAATTGTTCTCATAATTTAACAACAAATTGTTCTCAAAAGTGATTTGTATGTATAATAGATCTATCATTTATCTTTACTGGTTAACCTCTTTCTGTTCATTAATTCTGTAGTTTCTTGCCTTTGTCGTTTAGCTGACGAAGGCTACCAAAGAGTAGCTGAAACGTCCTTAATACAGATTTTTACAAAAAACGTATTGATGTTATCTTAGCCGAATCCCAACTATTCCCTGATTGCTTATAACCTCAACGGCACCTCATGAAAAACATGAATAGTTCTTCTCTTTTACTTTTGTAATGAGCAGCTGTTAATTTGTAAAATTACAAATTAATTTGCTTCGAGAGTTACGTTTATACATGGAACTACACTACTTAATAAAAATACAAACTTCATATTTTCGTCTTTTGATCGGACGCAGGAACGGGTTACAGTCCCCGGTGGTCTGAGTTAACCCTCCCTCCGAATGAACCGATTTAGTTTATTTTTACAACCCAATTTTCTCTGTAAATTACCACTACGAATATCGAGTTTCGTTGAAATATAACAAAAATTACGGATGGTAGTAGCAAATTAGTAATGTAGGTCCAGAGTAGCCCCCCCCCTTTCCTAGCGAACCGATTTAGTTTATTTTTACAACGAATTTTCCTCTTTAGACCACCACAAAGAATATCGAGTTTTGTTGAAATATAGCAAGAATTACGGCTGGCACGGTCAAATTTGTGTTTTTGGTCCGGGGTAAACCCTCTCTCCCGGTGGACCGATTTTGTTAGTTAACGAACTCGTTCATTCGTTTGCTATGTGAACGCTATATACCAAGTTTCGTGACGAAAAAACATATATATATATATATATATATATATATATATATATATATATATATATAATTATATATATATATATATATATATATATATATAATTATATATATATATATATATATATATATATATATATATATATATATATATATATACAGGGTGGCCCAGATAAGCGGGGCACAAGAGAAATAACTACTAAACGGTTCGAGATATCAACATTGTTTATAGGGGAAAAGTTGTAGTTCTCGTTGAGATCTATAAAATGGTTCCCTCGGAAATGAAAAAATAACACCTCTAAGGGGTCAAATAGGCCTTTGAAAGGAATAGTTTCCTCTGTACCCATATTTTGCATTATATTTTTGAAATGTACTAACAAAACAAGGAAGAACCGTGCAAACGGGGTTTTGATGCGTCAAGTACTGTACCCTTTAGCTGACCCTTCTTTCAACTATCCACTTGCGACAACACTAGCGATTTCCCAGTCGTTCAGTTTTGACCTCTTACCCTCAGCTACGGCTGACTTATACTACCCTTATTATTTGCTACAAGCCTTCAAATGTGCTTCAGCACAATATAAGGCAGTCTCTTTCCAATCACTTCACCCTGCAGTGCTCACCTTCCAGTTGCACTCGCGCAGTTTTGCTTTCATCTCTTCTTTTACTTTCTTTTTTGTTTGCTTCTCCTTTTTTTATTGGGTTAGGAAAAAAAATGCGTTTTCATTTGCATGTATTCCTCATCTGAAATTCAAAAAAGAAAGGCACTTGAATTTATTTAAATAGTATTTTTGTTAAGGGAGGGGCAATTCAGAATAGGAGAATGTGATCAGTACTCAGTAAAACGATTCCCATTAGTGTAAACTAAAAACGAAAATACATAAAAATTGGAGCTTTTGGCATAACGGTTGCCAAAATTACAGATCACAAATAATGAACGATTTTTTTTTTTTAATAAATACAATTTTTAATGCTGAGCACATTCTCCTAAGCTAAATTAGCCCTTCCTTAACAAAAATACTATTTAAATAAATTCAAGTGCCTTTTTTTGGAATTAAATCACTGTTTTCTTAAAGGACATTTTGTCTATTTTATGTTAGCATAATTAGAATTTAATTATGATCAACGGCTTTTGAGCAATCCTTTATTATTCAATAAAAAATATGTCGACCTGAAAAACACAGAAAATTGGACATAGCTCCTTTTCCATTCGGAATCTGCCCATACTTTACATGTACTTTTTTGTTGAAAATGATGTCTAGAATCACCTACTGAAGTTTGGCTACTTAGACCTGAATCACCCTGTATATATATATATATATATATATATATATATATATATATATATATATATATATATATATATATATACACAGGGTGATTCAGGTCTAAGTAGCCAAACTTCAGGAGGTGATTCTAGACATCATTTCCAACAAAAAAGTTCATTTTAAGTATGGTCCGATTCCGAATGGAAAAGGAGATATGTCCAATTGGCTGTTTTTTTGTTTTTTTTAAGGAAGACATATTATTTATTGAATAACAAAGGATTGCTCAAAAACCGCAGAAGATAATTAAATTCTAATTATGCCACCATAAAATAGACAACATTTTATTTAAGAAAACACTGATTTAATTCACTAAACCCACTGATAAAAGATACTTTCTGGACGTCCAATAACGCACTTCTGTTTTTCTCGACGAATCAGAGGTATTTCACCAATTTTTTCCTCAGCCCCCTAAAGGACTACAGATTCACTACTTACAGGAAAAGTTCTAAATTTATTTAGCATTAAATCTATGTAAATGAAGTGGAAGTTTATTGAGGGATAGGTTGAAGTATTGGATCCTTTTAGTAAAAAAATGTGGAATGTAGTTTTGTTTCTGTCAAATACCTTGTATGAAGAAATTATAAATTATTCATTATTTATTGGCCAAACTGTGGGAACCCACTGTCCAGTCTGGAAGTAACAAAACGTAACTGGAAAAAAAAATAATCCAAAAAGTTTTTCATTTAAGAGATATGTCACATTTTATGTTTTCTAAATTATTATTGATTTATCATTTTTTATTTGCGTGATGTATTTTGACTAGACATTTTGAGGGGAGAATTCAAAAACATTTCAAAATAGTTAAATAATTGCAATCCACAATTTACACATAATTTGAAACATATTAGAATAAAATTTCAAATAACACTTAAAAAAAAAAAAAAAAAAAAAAAAAACGAAAAAAAAATACAACATTGCGGGAGGATACTTTTTAATCCTCAGTTCGGCCACAACATTTTGTGGCCAGACAAGGCCAAATTCACACGAGGTGGAACATTTCATAGTCCCAATTCGCATAATTGGTCTCATGTTGTCGTTGTGGTGCGGAATTTTGGACGAATATCTTCTTTAGCCAACCATGATTCCCGACGGGTCGACCTGTTGCAGTAGAAGACGTTCCGCTCTCACACGGGATAAATTCGTTGTTCTTATGGATTGCTGTCCACCATCCAAGTTGACAAAGGTCCAATTGCAATTTTGGCAATTTTTAACTTTTTAAATAGATTAGCCAATTTTTGTAGTGCCAACTATCAATGAAAATTTGGAAAACACAAAATGTGACATATCTCTCAAATGAAAAACTTTTCCAATATTTTTTTCAGTTACATTTTATTGCTCCCGGCCTGGAAAATGGATTCCCACAGTTTGGCCAATAAGTAATGAATAATTTATAATTTCATCACACAAGGTATTTGAAAGAAATAAAACTAAAATCCTCATTTTTTTGACAAAGATGAGCCAATCGTTCAGCCTGTTGGGATTTGCAGTTAGTGTTACCAAAGATACCAAACAAATTTTAAACAAAATATAATAAAATTGTATTCAATAAAATGAAATTAATAAAATGTCCTTAGAAAATTGAACAAAATAAATAGTCCAATGTAGAAGGAGATGCTGCTAGAAGTATCTGGCTGCTCTTGCTAAAATTAGTTAAGATGAGAGACTCACTGATATAGCTCTTCTGTGAAGCACTCGTCTCGACTCCCTGTCACTGGATAACGTTTGATTGACACACACTAGCACTGAAAATTGTCAAAGAATTTCTTAATAACTTTTCGCCTTTTTTAGCTACCAAGCTATATAAAAACTGTGAGCATACGTGAGCAATCATTTGTTATTTTATAATATTCTATAACAGCTGCTACAAGCCTATCCCTGAATAAACCTCCACTTCATTTACATAGATTTAATGCTAACTAAATGAAGTTTTCCTGTAAGTAGTGAATCTGTAGTCCGTTAGGGGGCTGAGGAAAACATTTGCGAAATACCTCTGATTCATCGAGAAAAACAGAAGTGGGTTATTGGACGTCCAGAAAGTATCTTTTATCAAAGGGTTTAATGAATTAAATTACTGTTTTCTTAAATAAAATTTTGTCTATTTTATGGTGGCATAATTCGAATTTAATTATCTTCTGCGGTTTTTGAGCAATCCTTTCTTATTCAATAAATAATATGTCTTCCTTAAAAAAAACAGCAAATTGGACATATCTCCTTTTCCATTGGGAATCGGACCATACTTTAAATGAACTTTTTTGTTGGAAATGATGTCTAGAATCACCTCCTGAAGTTTGGCTACTTAGACCTGAATCACCCTGTGTATATATATATATATATATATATATATATATATATATATATATATATATATATATATATATATATATATATATATAGGGTGCCCACATTGAGATGTCATAACTTTAGGGGTTTATTCTGCATATCATTTGTAGTTCAGGGGCGCAAAAATGAGCGTTCTATCTGAAAATGTGGAGGAGCTACTCAAACTTTTGTCTTTTTTAAAAACTATTGGCTTTTTTAAATAAAAACTGTGATTTCGGAATTTGTGATCAATGTATCGTAAATATTGAGCACTGATATTTTTAGAATCTACATTAAATTTCCAATATTTTTAGAATCTACATTAAATTTCCAATAAGAAACACCCGTTATGAAAATATTACCATGTAAATTAAGAGCTACATTAAAAGCCATATAAATGAGAATGTTTAATATTAGTGTTTTATTCAATTATTCAATATTTTCTTATTCAGCTATTTTTTGACTCACAAGGGGAGTATACAGCGATGGGGTCACCGATTTGGACCAACTTTTTCTAGTGATTCTACATCGAAAAATAGTCGACACGTGTCCGAGCGTTCCGTCCAATGCGCCTTAGGAGCCGAGAAATAAAATAAAATAGCTTGAAAGTGCTTTATTTTTTATATCGAGTTTAGAAAATGATATCGACATGATTCTTTCACCAATTCATTTGTTTTATAGAGTAGATTAAAAGAAAAATATATGGCCTTTATCGACCCTCCAAGTTTGGTTTGAATCGGGTAAATATTCTTTGAAATATGGCCGGATTCTTGAATCTGTAACAAAATTTTAAGGGTCCCCTTAGCGAAATTTAAAATACATTTTTTTTTATTTTTGTAATATTCCCGAAATTTGAATTTAGGGGGTTTTCAATGTGCTAAAAACGAATCTGACATCCGTTTTTAAATCAACATTTTTTTTTACATACTCGACTCTAGAAACGCATTATTCTGCCAAAGTATTCCATATACCAGAGTTGTAATGTAATGATTACTTTGAGTAATGATTACTTTTCAAATTACTTCCTGTTTTAATGGGAATTCGCCTTGGGCACACACTAGACATTGTCGAAAATCGAAATCCAGGCTTTTTTACTAAAAATTACATCAAAAGTAATTGCCATTCCCATTCCCATTACTGTAATGGGAATGGGAATTGCAATTACATATTCCTATTAAAAGTAATGGGTACTGATTTTTTGATTCCCATTACTTGTAATGGAAAAAAGTAATTGCCATTCCCATTCCCATTACTGTAATGGGAATGGGAATTGCCATTACATTTTACAATTACAAGTAATGGGTACTGTTTTTTTAGATTCCCATTACTTGTAATGGAAAAAAGTAATTGCAATTTCCATTCCAATTACAGGAATTGGAATGGAGTAATGGGAATGGCCATTACATGTCTGTAATTGGATTACATTTCATTAGATAGTCCGGGTTAGAAAAATTGTATTTTTCAAGGGAAAGGGAGCTTTTATGCAGTTTAATATACATTTTTTTTTTAAACCTGGTTTGTTCCTTATACAAATTCACACCGTTTGACCGATTTTGACGAAACTTGGAACACAGATAGGTCCTGACCTGGGGAGTCTCGTAGGCTAGGTCAAAAACATCTACCAACTGTCTGTCTGTATGTTTGTTCTTTATACAAATTCTCACCGTATGACCGATTTTGACGGAACTTGGAACACAGATAGGTCTTGACCCGGGGAGTCTCGTAGGCTAGGTCAAAAACATCTACCAGCTGTCTGTCTGTATGTTTGTTCTTTATAAAAATTCACACCGTTTGGCTACGTTCATGGTGAGGATTCATTCTGCGATGCTACGATACCTACTCCGATGAGCGCTGCCTCGATGTGCGCTGCCTCGATGTAGTTCTCTGCCAAATCGTAAATACAGTGTTCACCCAGTAAACATGGTTTCTTTTAGGAATCATTTTTATCTTAATCATGACGTTTAAATGTAACATTATTTATTGACAGCACTCATGAAGATGGAAGAATAGTCCGAAACGTCGAAATTATGTAATAAAAGTATGTGTTGAAATTTGAAGATTTATTCCTAACCTTGTATTGTATTTACTGCTTCAATCTCTGGAAAAAACTATTGTTGTTTCTTGAGATATAAGTTATATAATATTGCTGAGGTAATAGATAATTTCATACTGTAATAATATGTCCAACTACAAACAGTAATTGTTGAAAAAGTATTATTAGTTAAAAATATAACCTTCCACCCCACGTTGTGTGGCAATTCTTCCCCACTCTTTCGCCAGGACATGCCTATTGTGATGGCTTTTGTCCCGTTTATCCCAGACGGAATTTGCTGAACATATTAATTCAATTAATTTGTCTTTCAACTCGACAACGACAAAAAAAAATTACAATATAGACATACAAATGTTTCACATTATAACTTTTGAATACCAATGTATTCATTAATACATTCACAAATTATACATTTTTGCTCATCAACGATAAGATGATATTACGAAGGTTATTGAAAGTGGTTTTAGGAAGGATATAGAAGGTAGTATTAGGAAGGGTACAGAAGGTAGTAATAGGAAGGGCATTAAAAGAGGTATTAGGATGGTTAAATAAGGTGATATTAAGAAGAATATAGAAGGTCTTATTAGGAAGGATATTCAAGTTGGTTTTAGGAAGGATAAAGAAGGTAGTATTAGGAAGGGTATAGAAGGTAGTAATAGGAAGGGCATTAAAAGAGGTATTAGGATGGTTATATAAGGTGATATTAAGAAGAATATAGAAGGTCTTATTAGGAAGGATATTGAAGTTGGTTTTAGGAAGGATATAGAAGGTAGTATTAGGAAGGTTATAGAAGGTAGTAATATGAAGGGCATTAAAAGAGGTATTAGGATGGTTATATAAGGTGATATTAAGAAGGATATAGAAGGTCTTTTTAGAAAGGATATAGAAGGTGGTATTAGGGAGGATATAGAAGGTGGTATTAGGGAGGATATAGAAGGTGGTATAAGTAAGGATTTATAAGGTGGAATTAGGAGGGGCCACCTTCAATATCTTTCCTAATATTACCTACAATACCCTTTATAATATTACCTTCTATATCAATTCTACAATATCACCTTTAGGACGGAGGTGCAATAATAAGAATGAAGTACTGCTTGTTTATGGTGAGGAGGTATTTGCATTGTCAAACTACATTGCATGGGAAACGCCTCGTATTCACCACATTTCAAAGAATATTTATCCAAAAATAATATAAACCAACGGTCGATAAAAGCTACAAAGTTACAGATTTTCGTTCAATCGTGGTTTGTGTTCTGGAATTTTATGTGCAAAAAAGTTCAACAAATCTAATAACGCAAATCTGTAGCTGTTCGGGTTCACAGTTTCGAACCCGTGCACTCCCCCGATCAAGACCTACCCATGTGCCACTTTTGGTCAAAATCAGTCAAACGGTGTGAATTTGTGTAAAGAACAAACATACAGACAGACAGTTGGTAGATGTTTTTGACCTAGTCTACGAGACTCCCCGGGCCAAGACCTATCTGTGTTCCAAGTTTCGTCAAAATCGGTCAAACGGTGTGAATTTGTATAAGGAACAAACCAGGTTTAAAAAAAAAAAAAAAAAAAAAAAAAAAAAAAAAAAAAAAAAAAAAAAAAAAATATATTAAACTGCATAAAAACTCCCTTTCCCTTGAAAAATACAATTTTTCTAACCCGGACTATCTAATGAAATGTAATCCAATTACAGACATGTAATGGCCATTCCCATTACTCCATTCCAATTCCTGTAATTGGAATGGAAATTGCAATTACTTTTTTCCATTACAAGTAATGGGAATCTAAAAAAACAGTACCCATTACTTGTAATTGTAAAATGTAATGGCAATTCCCATTCCCATTACAGTAATGGGAATGGGAATGGCAATTACTTTTTTCCATTACAAGTAATGGGAATCTAAAAAAAAACAGTACCCATTACTTTTAATAGGAATATGTAATGGCAATTCCCATCACCATTACAGTAATGGGAATGGGAATGGCAATTACTTTTTTCAAAAGGAATGGGAATTTGTAATGGGAATGGGGATTACATTTTTAACAACTCTGCCATATACCTTTTTTTTTTTTTTTTTATAATATATATCTTTATTTGTAAATTATACAATACATACAGTATTTTTTTATAATTCTTTTGTATATGTAATATGTCATGATTGATTTATAGGGAAAAAAGCCCATTGGCCAAAACCTATTAGCGTGAAGTGTTAACAGATTGCTACTTGTTTAAGTGAGACTATTTACAATATTTACATTATAATATTTACATTCTACAATTGATCTCTTGGCCATTTGCGCTTAAGGCGACGGAGAGGGTTACCGGGAATGGTGGATGAGGATAACTTATTGATTAGGGGATTGTAGTGACCAGGCAAACGGGAGTGGAAGTTCAGGTATCGGGTTTGGGACAAGGTTTGGACAAAGGGGATTTCTAGGTCATTGTGGATAGTGAGGTTGGAGACATAGAAGGGAGCATTAACTATTTTTCGGAGTATTTTGGATTGGAGGGATTGGATTCTGAGGATATTGGATCGCTTGGCACACCCCCAAACTTCCAAGCCATACGTCCAGGAGGGTTGGAGTATTGCAGTATATAACAGTCTCTTATTCTGTAAAGATAGTTTGGAGCGAGAGTCTAGTAGTCTGGTTAGTAGTTTAAAACGTCTGTTTGTTTCCTGTCTTTTCTTTTGTATGTGTTGGCTCCAGGTAAGTCGTTTGTCGAGGGTAAGGCCGAGGTAGGTAACTTGGGTTTTTTGACAGATTTCTCTTTGGAAAAGATTGACGGAAGGGCATTTGGATCTTCGAAGAGTGAATGTAATGTGCGAGGATTTTTCTGGGTTGACTTTGATCCGCCATTTTATGAACCATGGTTCCAGCAGTTGGAGATAGGATTGAAGATGTTTGGACGCTTGTATAGGATCTGAATTGGATGAGAGGATGGCTGTATCGTCAGCAAAAGTAAAGAGGGTTGTGGAATAGTGGATGGGCATGTCCGCAGAGTACACAAGGAATAATATAGGACTTAGGATGCCGCCTTGTGGAACACCAGCAAGCTGAGGAAAGAAGGAAGACAGAGATGATCCGAACGATACGTTGAAAGATCTGTTGGAAAGATAGGAATTTATTATTAGGTAATAGGTCGAGGGGAGGATTTTTTTGAGTTTGAAAAGCAAGCCCTGGTGCCATACTCGATCAAATGCTTGCGCGATGTCAAGGAATACACCAGAGCAATACTTCTTCTGCTCAAAGGAAGAGGAGATGGAGTCAACTATTCTGTGGCATTGGTGGATAGTGGAATGGGATATTCGGAATCCAAATTGGTGGGAAGGGAAACAGGGTTCGAGAATGGGGATTAGACGTTTCAGGAGAAGCTTTTCGAGGATTTTTCCCATAATGGGAAGGAGGGAGATAGGGCGATAAGACGACGGATAATTTACAGGTTTTTTGGGTTTGTGGATCATTTTAATGGTTGATAATTTCCAGGAGGTGGGAAAGTAGGTTGTTCTAAGGACTGCATTATATATATATAGGTTAGGAATAGGATACCTTTTTTAGGCAGGCGTTTTAGGATTAAGGGGGTGATAAGATCAGGTCCTGGCGCCTTACAGTTTTTAAGTTTGTGGACCGCTAGGGAAACTTCGTGAGGATGAAAGGATGAAGGAGGAGGGGAAAGCGGTAAGGCTGAGTCAAGGAATTCTGCTACATTTAAAGAATGGATAGGGTTTTGGATGGATTCGTGGGGACGGAATACTTGGGAAAGGTGGGATGCAAAGGATTCAGAAATTTCGGAGTCGGTTTTAGCCCAGCTGTTATCCTCTCGACGGAGAGGATGTGATGGATTTGGATGGGATAGGATTCGTTTCGTGGCTGTCCATAGAGATTTGTCGTCGGGAGTAAGTTTGTTAGTGTATTCAGAGAATTTGTTGTTAAAGTGTTTGTGTAGTTCGAATTGTAGTTGTCTAGTCAGTTGGTTGAGGCGCGTCTTGTCCGATGGATATCGTGTGTTTTGCCATATTCTTCTGGCTCTGTTTTTTTCGGTTCGAAGGAATTGCATATGATCGGGGAAATACGTTACTGGAGGTGATCTATGAGGACATTTCTTAGTAGAAATAAGGAGTCCAGTCTGGATGTCTATAGTCAGTTTGTTTATGGCCGAGTCAATATCATCTTTAGTCTTAAGAGGGATATTTAGGTTTAGAGAGGAATTTAGGGAGGATTGAAATGAGTGCCAATCAACTGGGCCGTTGATGAGGGATGGGCGGCGAGGACGAGTGAAAAGATTAGGATCAATGTTAAAGGAAAGCAATATAGGACTGTGATCAGAGGATAAATCAAATAGGTTGGAAATATGGAAAGGAACATGTCTGACGCCATGTGTTACAAAATAATCTACTATGTCTGGAGCTTTGGATCTGGAAGTAGGCCAGTAGGATGGATTGGGAGGAGGAATGATTTTCAGATTGTGGGAATGGATGGTTTGGTGAAAAAGGTTACCTCGAGAGTTGGAGGTTCGGCATCCAAATTCGGGATGTTTAGCATTGTAATCCCCTCCTGCAATAAATCTGGGACCTAAAGAGGAGAAAAAGGAATTGAGGACGGAAGAAGAGACTGCTTTGTTGGGTGGGCAATAAGCAGAAGAAATGGTAATCGGGACATATGTAGGGGATTGGAGGGTAACTGTGGTACTCTGCAGACATTCCAGGGCAATAGGTGAAGGATCGGGATAGTGGGAAATGGAGGATTTGATTAGGATGGCAGTACCCCCGTGAGCAGTACCGTCTGGGTGGTCCGTTCTGTATGTCCTATATCCAGTAATATAAAAGCGTAGTCGGTTAGTCAAGTGAGTTTCTGTAATCAGGGCTATGTCAATGTTTTTGTCTTGAAGCAAGTGAGTCAGTTCGTCTTTGTGGGCTGGAAGTCCATTGGCGTTCCAAAGGAGGATTGAAAGGGATTTAAAGGAGAGCGCGGTCATGGATGAAGGACGGACAGGATGCTGGTCACTTTGTGGAGGAGGTCAGTGAGGGGGGATATGAGGGCTTGAAGGTTTTGAATTATTTGATTTAAGTTTACGAGGGCGGTTGTGATTGAGGAGAAATCAGGGGAGGATTTGGGTTGGGGGATGGTAACCCTCAGGGGAGGTGGACGATGGGGGCCAGGAGTAGGAGCAGAGGTGGTTGTAGGTGGTTTGGGAAGATTCGACCGGAACGCAGAGGCGTAGGTTGTTCTTCCTGGATGTGGTTGGCTGGAGGGCTCAGGCTGATAGTCCACTGGAGGCTTCGGTAGGGGTGGGAAGGTTGTAGTATCCTGACTGGGTGCTGCAGGGCCTGTTTGTGAAGTGGTTCTTGCAGGGCCACGTTGTCCACTCCTAGATCTTCTCCGTTTGACTAACTCCTGGTAGGCGCTACAACCGCGGTAGTTTGCAGGATGGGCTTGATGGCAGTTTATGCACATAGCTGGCGTGTCTCTGGTTTTCGAGCACTCATTCGATAGGTGAGGGCCTGCACACTTCACACACATGGGGTTAACCCGGCAGAACTTCTTGGTGTGATTAAAGCTCTGACATCTTGTGCATTGAGGGATGTCCTCTTTCTTATGTGGTTCTTCCACTTTTATTGCTGTAAACAGCAGAGTCTTCAGTGAAAATATGTCTCGATTGTTTGGTGCAGGTTTTAGGTTGATGAAGAATAGCGGGAGTGGAGTTCTTGTGTTTTTTTGTAATACGTTACAGGCATCTAGGACCTGGAATCCTAGTTTTCCCAATTCCGAAATAATCATATCTTTTGGCGTTGTGGGATGTAGATGCCTTATGACCGACCACCCTGTATGGTTTGTTTTCTTTGAATTGGTAAGTGTAGTATTCCAAATTTTTGGCTTGGAGGAGTCTGACGATTTTTCTGTACGTTTCGGGATTTTTTGCCTGAATTGTAAATGCGTTTGTTTTTGATTTGCAAGTGAATGTTGTTTGGCCGACTTCTGTTGCTATTGTGTTGCATATGGCGAGGAAATCAATGTCCGGCTTTAAATTTATAGGTGGTGGTTCACAGGAGTCATTGAAGTCTTCCTGGTCCGGGTCTATATCGTCATCTTGGTCTTGTGGTGCTAGTAGTTGGAATGAGTTGGGTGAGGTGAAGTCTGGCTGATATTGTACTGGTGGAGGATGGCGGTAGGTCTGGCGGGTTGATGACGCACTCGATGATGAGCCGTCTGTCTTGGCTCTGCCATATACCTATATTTAAAAAGTTATCGATTATAAAAAAAAAAAATTTTGATTTAAAAACGGATGTCAGATTCGTTTTTAGCTCATTGAAAACCCCCTAAATTCAAATTTTGGGAATATTACAAAAATAAAAACAAAATGTATTTTAAATTTCGCTAAGGGGGGCGCTAAAGGGGGAGGGGGAGGGGAGGGGGAGGGGGAGAGGGGGAGGGAGAGGGAGAGGGAGAGGGAGGGAGAGACAGAGAGGGAGGGAGAGAGAGAGAGAGAGAGAGAGAGAGAGAGAGAGAGAGAGAAATTGTATCGGGGGTCATTTTCAGTGTCTACTAGTTACGATCGATAAAGATTTCAAGACATTTTTCAAAAATGCAACCTCAATAGCTACTTTCCTTCGGAGGAAAGTGCTAAAAAATGGCGCACTAGTGAAACTATGCAAAATTATCGAAAATGTCCAACTTGGACCTCTAAATATACCAAATGGGGTACAAGGAAAATGTTGGCAACATTTCACACGTTCACAGGTAAAAATGCGTGAATTAAAACCTTCTTTCAAGATAATATTCATGAAAATTTCGGCCAGTTGTTTATCAGTCCTTAGGATAAAAAAGTTCAAAACAGTCTTGATTTTTTTCTGTATTTTTTAAATTTATTTACGGATACTATTAACTATTAATTTATTTTTTTTTTAATAAGGGAGAGAGGGAACCGGCTGAGCCCTTCAGGGTCTATTTTTGTGGCTAATTGTAGATAAGGAGCTTAGTTATGGATAAGTAGGTTGAGGTAGGGATAAGATAAGGGAGCATATCTCTTCTAAAAGTGAGACGTCGAAGATTACCAGGGATATGATTGATTTAGTTTGTCGCCTGCCATGGACAGAAGAGGCAGGCAGACTTTCATTGACAGGAGAAGAGAGCGGCAGATGCTGAAAGCGATCGGCCTACCCTTCGGGAGCTACGCGTGAGGCTAGGTGTTTATTTCATAACTGGTTGTTGCGTAGAGTTGGAGGGTGTCCAAGGAGGGTTAGCCAGTTGGTCCGGCTAATCGCGTGATCCGGGGACGTGGTTTTCCTCAAGTCCCTCTTAGAATTGAGGGCATAGTAATTGCTCTCGCTCGGTGCCCTCTATGGGACTGAAAACAATGTCACATGCGACGGGAGTCTCAAGGATGATGGTCCGCCAGATCCTGCGGGAAGAAGGTCTCTGGCCTTGTGGATTACAGCAAGTTCAGGAGTTGAGCCCTGGGGATCAAGAGCACAGACCATTTTTTTGCAAGCGTTTGCCGGACAAGTTGGACGGTCATCCACACTTCCTGTAGCGTCCACAAAAGGCAAAATATGAGAATTTGGGCACGGCAAAATTCCCATGCCTTCGTTATAACTGCTAGAACTATGACAGCATTGGCTGGAGGAATTGAGCAGCTCACACGAGCTGCAAATGACCTCGGACTCGAGATCATTGGGGAATAACTATGTAAATTTTTTTTTCCTTTTCTTTTGGTGCATCTACTGCTGAGGTCATTAGCACCAACTATGTAAATGAAGACATTCCTGGGGGATGAGGGCGGAGGGAGAGCCAGTTCAATTGGGAGAGTTTAATTCTTAACTATAAACCATTTAAATATGTGGGAGGTGGATTGATGGTGGATAACATAGAAACAGACATGGTTGCAGGAAACAAATGCTGTTATTCTCTGCACAAGGCTCTCCAGAAAGGTCAAACTGGTAACATAAGAAAATAATAAGGACAGTTGTCATGTATAACTATGAGACATGGACTCCTAGCAAGAAAAATAGAAAAACTGCTGGGAGACCTAATAAAGATATTTAGAGCCATGAAAGAGCAATATGTGGAGGGTCCAGAGTATACTTAATGGAATTAGGTGATGCACTGAACTTCCTCTGCACTGATAGGAATGGCTGGCTTAGATCACTGGGTCAAGTAGAAAGGATGTGGTCTGATAGGTGTCAAAAGGATGTATGGAGTTCATCAGAAGGGGAGGAAGGCGCAGGTTGAGATGGCTAAATGACCTGGAGGAAGATTAACAAAAGGTAGAATTACTTCAGACTGAGAGGAATGTTCAAAAACGTTGACCGAGACCCAGGCTCTTCAAGGACTGTAGTGCACAATTTTTAGTTAGTTACATTCCAACTAAGTAAAGGTAGATATTATTGGAAAAATAACACCACTGAGTGGATGCAGGGGCTCTCTAATTGTAGGCACCCTTAAATTCTGTAATCCTAGAGGTATTAGGACATTCGAATCCCATTAAACTTGCACTAAGAATTGACCTTGCTTCTAAATAAAGACGGTTAATTAAATTTTCAATATTGTTGAAATAAACTGGACTGAACCTTTGGTTTAACAACCTTAGGATGCATCAGAGGCAGAGAAGGGGTGAAAAATAGATGGACTGAGGAGGGGGAATAAATGAATGATGTTATAATGACTTTATAATTTATTCACTTATATTACTCGCCTAAATATTGTTAACTACATCAAGTATTTTTTTTTTTCGTGTTTAACGGCGTATCAACTGTAGGGCTAACTTCAAGTAATTAAAACTATTATTTGTATTCTTTAGAATTATGAGCCCAGGGTAGGTTTTTACAAGATATTTATTAGCTCTAGAGTTGGATTCAGTATTTGTGCAATCCCTGGCAACAACCTAAGAAACATTTTACATTTTTTAAATAGTAGACTGGAATTTGGGTTTATGCATAAATAACTTTTTTTTTTTTTTTTTTTTTTTTTTTTTTTTTTTTTTTTTTTTTTTTTTTTTTTTATATGTAGTATGTCTTATGATGATGGAGAACATGAAAAACGCGGATTTTGGTATCTTAGTTTTAACTAATCTCAATTTGAATTATTTTCTAATTACAAACCATATGGTTTACAATCTAGTATTACTTATTAATCACATTTGAGGTGAATATTGAAGCGTGATTTGAGGTTAGGTCATTTGAGGAGAACATTTGAGGTTAATATGTATTATTAAGGTTGAAGTAATGTGTTTCCTATATATTAATAATGAATTTATAGTTCACTTAATAAACAAATTATTGGATTGAAGTGAGTATAAATAAAATACCATTGTAATTAATGTTTTATTCAACTAATATATAAAACAAAGAACACATTGGCAGTGATGGTGAGTTACGGCAGCACATTTGATTTTAAATTTTACAACAGTTAAGAGACAAAAACAGGAAACCTAAATGTAAACATAAAATAAATATACAAGTTTTACATTTTATTAAACATTTTATACAAAACAATTAATAAACCTATGAAGTTTTAAATAATGGTAACTCTAACATACAAAATTTCAACTTCATCAAAAAGAGTTGAAATTCTCATGGCATTAATAAATGCCATTAATACAATAAGAAATTTATAACTCATTAATTTTGACATTTACACAATCAACAGTTTAACTATTTACAAAACAAACACTCACACACACACACACACACACACACACACACACACACACATGGACATAAGTTAAAAAAAAAAGTGTAGCTCATTATCTAAAAAAAAGTAGTTAGCAATTGAGGCTGTATATTTCTTCATAAAAGAATTTAAATTATGTAGAAAACTAGATAGGGCCTCATTTTTGTTAGATAATACAACTCCCTTTTAAACTAATATAATGATTTTCACAAATAACAACACACATAATTTTATTTTAATGTAAATTTATGCCAAAATTTCCCTGTAATGAAACACAATGATTTAAAATTGGATCATTCTAGAAATATGATTCAAATTATATTGAAAGTGTCAGGAGAGATCTAAATTCCATCAGAGAAATTTAAACTGAAGTAATTTTATCCATTATATTTGTTATGATTAAAACATTAAATAAAATGAAAAATTAATTATTAAATTTAATTATTGTTCAAATGTTCTATAGGCTGTATGAACTTGCAGGTATACATTTGTAGTGACATATTAATTAACTTAATTATATAAACATTATTCAAATTAATCACAAAGTCATGCACCTCAAAACAAAAACAGAGTTCTTCCAATATATATAATCCCAGTTATTAACTACTGAATAGTATGGGTGCACAGACACAGACTTTTAATGTTATATGCAGAGAAAACATTAAATGCAGATGCATTTTGGCAGTGATGTATCACAGATTAAATTAAATTAGTCTGATTTACCAAAAATGATAAGGGAATTAAAGTTATAAGTCTCCCAGAGAAAGATTTCATAGGCAGATGTTTTTCAAGAAATCTAAATATAAAAATAAAAAGTTTCTAATATCAAATTAATTTATTAGTCAATCTTCAGGATATTAGATTATTTTGACTTCTTTAAGTATTATAACTTCTGCGTTAGAATGGCGATATACATTATTCAAAATTATTAAACACTACACTATGTTATCTGAGGCATGGAACATAAAAACACAGGCACGAGTGCTTTTTTCTAAGTGAAGAAGAGCTGTCAGAGTAAGGACTCTATAATTAGTCCTTTGAGAATAGTCAGAATTTTTTTTCAAACTAGCTAGTATGAAACAGCTTGAAAACTGAGGATTAATTCATATATTATAGATATCATTATATATTTTTGTCAAGAAGCATTGAGAATATCTATAAAATTTTTGTTTAATTTTCTGAACAACAATTTATAATTTTGCATGTATTTATTATGTAACTGTAGATCAGGTGAAAAATGATGAAAGTGATATTTAGACTTGCTGGTGACTGGATCACACATTTGATTTCGATTTTAAGAATGACTCAATTCAACTGTACTATCTAAAACTTTTGTAAAACTTTAGATATGAATTAGATCATGGTTTTGATTTCCATCATCTTCACAGACCCAAAAGGGAATTAAAGTTAATTGAATAATATGAATTATTATCATATGTTCTGTTATTACAACTCTTTGCTTTTTATTAAACAAATTGGAATTAAATTCTTGTGGATTCATGCTAATGTGACACAATTATTGTGACTTTTTATTTTATCTTATCATTAAGCATATTGCGAGTGAAATTTAGAGTTTATTGAGTACATTGACTTGTAGTATTTCAGAAGCATGATTCATTTATTATAGTGAAGATTCATACCTTCTATGTTACATTTTCAGAATTAAAATTGTATTAATAAATCAGTATGTTATGATGCAATATTCATCTTATTCGTACATTCTTCAAAAAAACTTGTCTTTTGAACATATTTAACCTCAATATAATTCTTATCATTTCTGATCAATCAGAAAACCAGAAAAAAACCCCAAACAGTTGGAGGAAAAAATTATATTAATCTTAATAGACCTATTATTAAATAAACTTTTCTTCCTGCAACTACTAAAACTTAAACTACTCTATTCATTAATTCAGTTTTGTGAATATTTCTTATTCATATGTTACTACAGATTTGTACCAATTTTATAGATACAAGATAGTTAAGAAACAAAATTCACTTCTTAAATTCTCTATTTCTCTTAAGGTTTGTCTTCTCCCATTTAAAAAATGAATTAACTCTCTGGCTAAAAAGTTTTAAAATACTACTAAATTATTTTAGACCATAATATTTCAGCAAACTTTCTCCAGACATGAAATAAAATTCCCAAAACAATGTACCTATGAATGAAAGTTTTATGGTAAACTAAATTATTTTTCCTCAAATAATGCTCTTCTGTGTCGCACACTCACATACGTTTCATAACCTCAAAATAAAAAATTAAGTAATAAAATAAATGTTATCAAATACATTATATAAAATCTTCAAGAAAATGAAAAATTAACGAATCAGAAGCTTATGGGCTTTAATATAATTCAATATTAAAAAAGCTCACCTTCCAAATAGGATAACAAACAAATTTGTTTAAGAAACTGAAAAGGGTATATTCATGAAAAATAATTATTAACTTTTAAACATAGATTATTTTTTCAAATATCTCAAATAATTTCTATAGTTACAAACAATTATTTTAAAAAAATAGATAAATTTATTTAATGTATGTACATATAAATAAATATTCATCTAATGCATTTTCTACAATGTAACTAGGAGCCAATAAACTAGTTATAATACACTTAGTTGACATATAATAAGTCATTAAATCAGCAAACAACAACTTATACATTTCAATATGGTTTACATAACATCAAGCTAACAAATAGATTCACTGATAGATGCACTTATATACACTCCCTCACAAATTCTCACTCTTATTACATGTACGTATTACTGGCCCTGTGCCATCACAGTACACGTTTATACAAAAATAGGTATTTTACATTTATAACATTATATACATTCTACGAGGGTAGATATCATTTTTATTTATTTTTTTGTGAAATTTATTTAGTCAATCAAAACAATAAGTTAATAGATCAATAATAGATAATTAATTTCTTAACATTCTTCATTTTCTAAGGGGCCCCTCTTTCGGGAGATTAGGACACGTTAAGGACATTCTTCTCTAATTTTCACTTCATCTACCTATTGGAACAAATGATAATCAGAGCTATCCTTGAAAAACTCATTGGGTGCATAAGTCTTCAATGTCATGATCAAAAACTATTTAGTTAACTTCCCATCCTGTTTTTTGGGTTTCTGCAACCAAGCACTGAATTGCAAAAGAATAACTTTATATAATTTATTAGTCATTTGTGATCTAGTTTGGATATTTCCCTTTGAATTGTGTTTATGTATGTGGTGTGAGTGTGTATACATATCCAAGTAATTAACAAATAGAATGAGGTCTGCTCCATGATGTTTATTGTAACCCTGCATGTTTTACATCCTATCTAGCATCTTATCAAGACCTTACAAATACAACTATTTTTGGTTTCATTTTGAAAATTTTAAACAGCCTATGGGGCTAACCTTCAGTGGCCACGATTGTTTCAAGATTACAAGTCTATAAGGTGGAAGGTTAACCACATAACCTAACAAAATGACCGAAAATAGATTTAATAAGCTCCTGATCATGCCCCATATAGGGCACGAAACAGGTAGAGTTAGCATAACCATTATGGAGAAAATCTAGTTGTATTTTATTAATTACTGAATTTTCAAAATTTTTAAGTGGCATGATATAAATACCACAGTAAAGATCATTCATACAATATTTATACTGACAGATTGATATGGAATTTTGTCCTGTTATACTTACAAGCCAATATTTAGAGGCTATTTTTTCATTACGTTTGTCATTAGTATTGAAGCAAACACTCAGAAATCATTTTAACAAATTATGTATCTTCATCATAAAGAATTGATTCCACAAGGACTGATTTTATTCCTATTTTTTCTGATAAAAATAAATAAATAATAATCCTCTTTACTAATAGTAATAAAAGCACCAAGTGATATATCTCTATAAACCAAAAACAAAAATGTATATTATTGTGTTTTTTTAAATCTTTCACACTTTCCATGAAATATACCACTCCTTGGCCAAAAGAATAAATAAAAAGTTTTGGATGGATCATGATCAACACAACAGCAATCACTTATTCATTATAAATTATTTTTCTAGGAACTTTAAGAATACATAACACTGTCTGGACTGAAAATTTTCATTGGAAACTACAGTACAGTAGCTGTAGTCTGACACGTAGAATGTCAAAACAAGCCTTTACGATGCAAAATTTCATATTGTTCTCTGTCAGGGTAAGTTTAAAAAAAAAAACTTAGTAGCAAGTTGATTGCTATAAAGACGCTGGATTTTTATTTTATATTTGATAAGTTTTGTGTCAGGTTGAATGGAAGAGCAAGCTCAAAAAATCACTTTAAATGTAGAGAAAAGATATAAATTTTCAATATATAGTGTTTTTCTTGTACACGATCATAGCAGTAAACAGTATTGTTTAATGTTTTCTTTAATATAAGTTCTTTTATCTAAATAGCTATTTTTTTTTCTTTGACAATATAATTAATGAGGCATATTTTTATACTTTCAGAATGGCATAGGCCTCATCTGTCTGGTCAGATTACTACGCATTGCAAGAATGTCATTTTTTTAATAGTCAAGTTTTATATTTGCATTAGCTTCTGTTTCCTATTATTAAGTCTGATTACAAAAAATGACATTTTTATTTACAAATTTATAAGTCATGATGGCACAACGCTGAAAGAAATTCCTGTCTTTCATGCACACATACACACGCACAATATGGATTTCAAAGTATCAGTTGGTGGAGAGATAGTGTAGGACTACTTGGTTAGCTTGTTTTAAAATGTCTTTTTCATTGGACTTTATGCAGATACATATTCAAAATTACAGCAGTCCTATTCACTTCATTGAAGTAGGGAGCGAGTAAACAGCCCCATCCTATCTTTCCACCACTAGTAGAAAGTCATTTACAGCATAGCTCCTAATTAATAAACACCAAATTCATAATATACTGACACAGCATGAAGGTGTAGTGCTGGAACTTTATAATAAAATACGAAAGCATTTCAAAGTAAAAACCAGTTTAAATTTAACAATAATACACTGAAAAGAACTTTTTTCACTGTATGAATAAACTACAATAATAATAGTAGTAGCCACAAGTATTTGACAAATTGTATTACTATGAAGTAATGTAAGAAAAATAATAACATCGGCCCATGATTTTACCCTGCAGAAGGTTGAAGAGATATTTTATTCCATGTTAAAACTATTTTTAGTTCTTCATTCACAATTAACATTACTTTTTGGAAGAAACTACAGGAATGAATGCAATTCATCTTTGATTATTTTTTAATTTATCAATTATATTATTTAAGTTTGTAATTTCAGCATTTTTAAGAGGTAAAAATTAAAATAATGTGTATTCAAGTTATTCATTTTTTTTATTCATTACTTTCATATGGATAACTATTTTTAAGTTTTATATTGTTTAAGATTATGGTCCATAGTCTATTGCAATCCAATATGTGCAATATCGTCACTCATTTTTTTATTACTACAGAATCAAAATTTCCTCTATGAATTCTCTGACTACCACTATTATGTATTTATTTTTCTTTAAAAATAGTCTTAAATTATTATAATGCACATTTATGCTTCAAGTAAATCAATTTAAAAGGGCATACTAATATATTTTTATTTTATAAAAATAAATTGATAGAAAAAAATTTTTTTTTACATGATAAAGTATTTCTAGGTAGATAACATGCAATTGATCTACAAACAAAACAATTTATTTGATTCAATATTAATTTGAATTTAATACTTCTGAATATATAATAAATACAACAAAATTATAAATAATATTACAGCAAATAAAAAAAATCAATAAAACAAGATGAAAATTTCAAATTAAATTAACTAATAAATAACTTAATATAATAGATTCATGCAGACATGAAAATTTATACAGTATTCTTGAAACAATATATTAAACTGATAATAAAAAATAATAAATAAACTTAACAATTGTTTTGGCTTGTGTCCAGTTACACTGGCTTGACACTTAATAGTAACTATATATATATATATATATATATATATATATATATATATATATATATATATATATATATGCACGTGACTAAATAACATTTAATTAATTATTATAAGTAAGAGTTAATTCCTTTATACTAGTACATGTTACTACCAGTTTTTGAAGCTTTATAAAGGCTTAGATTGTTTAAAGAATGAGTACGGAATGATGACCTTTATGCATTGAACACCTAATTGAAATACTTCTTCGACTTTTTTTTAACATATATGTTTTACATTAATATATAAATGGCAATTTCCAATGTCATATAATAATTGCCCTTAATTTATGTTCCTCCAATTCAACATCTTCCATAATTATAATAAGTTAAAATTATTTATTATAATTATAGCTAATTTTTTTTGTTGGAAAATGAATATTCACTTTAGAAAAAAATCTATATTTAGTAATAATTGTTATGGAATGATTTTGAGACAAAATTTTGTAATGAACTAAGAATAGAATCATCCTTAAAAAAAAAAAAAACAAAAAAAAACTTTTTTTTTTTATTTATTAGTAAGCATTATGATAATTTTGTGAATATTGTTATCAAGGCAAAAATATTCATAAAATAAAATAGTTGCAGAAGAAATTATAATTAAAAAAAAAACGAATGGATGGAAAGTTTAAATTTAGTTTTTACTTCAAAATGTATACATTGTTGATAAAATATTCAGAAAATACTTTGTGTTTGAAACAAATTCAAGGTTTTTTGTAAATTTCTATTGAAGAATATTAGATTAAGTAAATATTTATATAAGGTTTCATCCAATAATTTATGATAAAATTCATTTAAGAGTAGACCATATTTGTAGATCAAGTATATTCAAAACCAAATACAAATTTTGAAGTATAAGCAGATAATCAGACACTCATACCGACAAATAAATTAGTTCTGATGAACACATGATAATGAATTATTGTAAAATACACAATTATAAACACTCCCTAAGGCTCAAAATACTTTACTATACACACATCATTCAAACTTACATTCCTTCAACAAGCTTAAACTCATTTGCATAAAGGTGTGTACAAAATCACAGACAGACAAAGTATTGCACATACATTTTTCAGTTTTAAACTAAATAATTTAAATTAATAATGAGCTGAAGAATTATAATGTTGAAATATAAAAATGATTATATTGTTAACACCATGGCTGAGTCTCAGGAACTTGGTGCCAATCCCACTCTTTTCCTTTAGGCCTAAATTTTCCTTTATGGTGATAAAATTTCTTTTTAAAATGATGGTGCTCAGATGGGCGCTGGTATCTAAGAGGTAAAGAAGGTGGACTATGAATTGTTACAGGGGAGTAAGGTCCATCCAAAGGTAATAATGGTGGAGGTGGCGATGAAGATGGCGAGGGAGAAGGTGTCTGCCTGTGCGGAAAATCTGAAGGAGGTCCATGGGGTAGCTCTAAAACTGGTGGAGAATCTCTTCCGGGTGACATTGTTGGCTGATAAAGAGGAGGAGGACCATTTGATCCTTTTTTACAATCTTTAATAATTGTTTCACAGTGACCTATCCCTGAATCTGGGCTGGTGTTGCAGCTAGTGCCACCTTCTGTGCTTCTTCTTCTTTTGTCTAGTTCTGTTGAAGCAAAGGCCACTAGCCTATCAAAACCTGAACTTATTTTGTCTTGCCACTTATCTGTGCCTGAAAATTAAAACATTCTGGATGAATAGCTAGAAAATATTATTTAACTTAATTTACAAAAAGCATGCTCTAGTATGTTCGAATTATTTAAATATATATCAATGAACCTTCATCATGTCGTGGAGAGACTGAAAAAGGGCATTGAGACAAATCGGCTTCTACAAGCAGTCTCTTGGTTGGTTGAAATTCATTGCGTGGGCTGCTTCGTTTCATTATAAGAGGCTCAGATTTAATATCAAGAACAGAAGAATCGTAGTGTGTAACTAGATCATGATCTTCATGTTTTACTTCTTCTCCATTCAGAATCCTAGCATGTAATGTAGCAGCCAAGCTGTAATTAAATCATATGATTTAAAAATACATATTTGATAAAATAATATTTCCAATAATAATTCATTTATTTGAGCCTTAATTAACTTTTCATTTGAGAGTAACACCAAGATAAATACCATCGGGGGAAAAAATTATCTATTTTATATATGAAATTATTTATAACTTGTTTCCTGCATTTTAAAAAATATTAACCTCATTGAAAATCAAATGATAGTAATCTCAATAGATCTGCTTATTTAAAGCCACTAGGTTCTATAAAAGGTAGTATAGGCACTGATAGAACTTTGCCATTAAACATACAATTGTGAAGAATGAGAAATGTTTCCTTCATTATTTACCGACCACTTAAGCACCACACCCAAGATATCTCAGTTGTAGATGCTGTTTCAATTTTCCTGTCCAATATCCAATGCCATCACGCGTAATATTTTATACTTTAGCTATTATTACAAATTATTAACTAGAGTTTTATATTAATTTTGGCTAGGTTGTGTTTTTTTTTCTTCCGAAAACATTGTGCGTACTGGATGTTGCTCCTATTGTACGGTCTGCCATCACGTCTTTCCTATGACGTAAATGGATAAATGTTGCGATTAATAAGGCCCTCAAAGAGATATTTCGCACCTAATCCGACAACTCCAATAGCGGAATGTAAATTTCTATTTTTGATAGCGTCCTCTCCAAATCGTCTGATCAGCTTCATGAATATCTTTAAAAGAAACAGCTTTTTCATACAATAGGTCATGCTCCATAGCTATCACGTCGTCTTTATCAATTGGCTTTTTACTGTAATCACTCTTACCGGGACCAAACTAAGATCTTGATTTTTATTTTGAGGTAATAAAGTGGTGTAAAAAATATTGGTAATTTTGGGTATAATTTTTTATATAAATTCGGTCAGTAAGGGGTAAACTTATTTTGAGCTCTATTAACACTATGAAATTAAGCATTTTATATTTATTTTAATACATGAGTAAATTTACATATTTGAAATAAATTATTCAAACTTTATCAATAAGTAAAAAATATTGGTATTGTGAGTACAATAAATAAATAAAATTCAGTTTCATAAAGGATTCTAGCCAATAGTAGAAATAAAGAGTAATTTTCAATATCTTGTTTAATAGAATTAATTTTAAAATAATTAGTTAAACTACTACTTAAATTTATGTAAAATTGTGAACTATAATGAACTAAACAAACAACAATGAATGATATTAATGTTTTAAATACTTACCCTTCTACAGGTTCTTCCCGTGGATATGGCTTCATGTCGTTAAAAAAAGATTCATGGTAAGGCTTTAATTCTGCTCTTGGTAACTGCACTGGCCCATAACGAGCAAGATGAGCTGAATTCATCTATGAAACAAATAAGAAAAACAATTTAGATAGATATATGAAATGCACATACATAAAAGTAATAAATGAACACAGAGTTTGATGTAGAAAAAATAAGACTAGCCTTGTAACCAATAAACAAAATTAAGAATTTACATTATGGTCGAAAGAATAAAATTAATTTTAAATAAAAATCAAATTTTATCTATTTTCAGGTGTATGGTGAACTAACGAATCTGTAAAACTTAAGAGTTTTGAAAATTTTGCCATGGGATGCAATTTATTTAATTTGTTATGATTCAGTCTTTATTTTTTATTTTTTTTACGGCGCATCGACATAATTCTTGGCCATTCAGTCATTATTCCTTCCAACAAAATATATATTCGCAATAAATAAATCTCCTTCTTCTTATATAATACATTTTTAGCGCGGTTCCTCCCTCCCTCCATAGGGAGGAACCCCGCTTATAAGGTTGACCTCATGACGCAATCCGGAAGAGCCTACTAGAAAATTTTGCGTTTCAGAACTCCTAGAGATCGAAAATAACGGTGGTTCAAATTTGTATATATATATATATATATATGTGTAGATCCTAAGTTGAAAACTAAGATGTTCTAGGTAGTTGGTAACAGCTTATTCAGTCTTCAATTATCTTGTATTTTATATTACATTTTTGTTGTGGAAACATTTCGGCTATAAGCCATTTTCCATCCAATTTTCTGTATGATTTTGCATTATTTTTTTATAAATTATAATCTTCAGATTATGTCCTTGTAAATTTGATATTATTTAGTTTGGGGAGGAAATTTCATCTTTTTAAATTGTATGGTTCGTGTCTCAATTATTACATATTATTTTATATATTTGAGTCTGGTTCTGTAAAGGAGGACTAGATATGCAAGACTTGTCCTCCTTTACAGAAGCAGACTCAAATATATAAAATAATATGTAATAATTGAGACACGAACCATACAATTTAAAAAAATGAAATTTCCTCCTCAAACTAAATAATATCAAATTTACAAGCACATAATCTGAAGATTATAATTTATAAAAAAATAATACAAAATCATATAGAAAATTGGATTGAAAATGGCTTATAGCCGAAACGTTTCCACAACATAACGTAATATAAAATACAAAATAATTGAAGACTGAATAAGCTGTTACCAACCACCTATATATATAGGTGGTTGGTAACAGCTTATTCAGTCTTCAATTATTTTGTCTGTTCGTGCTCTGGACGCCTCAAAAATGGTCCGATTTTGATACAAAAATCTTTCATCTAATTTGAAAGGTCAAGTTCATTAACCAGCAGAATCCGTCCATCGGAACATGGTTTTTGGAGCGAAATTCGCGCAAAAAAATCGTTGCGCTTACTTCATATGCTTGCAAGTACTCGTTTTATAGGCTTCCTGGCCTAGAAAAACGAATGAAACCATTTTTAAGGCCATAGCTTTAACCGTTGTCGAGAAAATTGGAAAAATAGTTGTTGAATAACGTTTTTGGTTTGGGTACTTAGAATCATTAGATTCAGTTGAAACATTTTCTGCATGTTCAAATTTCACCAAAACTAATGCGTTGAAATTATGGTTACGTTTGGAGTTAAGGAAGGGTTAGAATAAAATATTTTATTAACAGACATGAAAAGTTTTGGTAACTTTGTATACATTTCTTAATATCTCGAAAACGGTTGAGAATATTGGTAAGCGGAAGGTTACCATTAGAAAGCTTACTAAATGCTCTAAAAAAAAGGTTCTGAAGAAAGTTTTGATTAGGCGATGTCAATCAGAAAAAAAAAAAAAACTTTAAAGTAATTGATTTCGGTTATTCGAATGGTTCTTTTTGTCTGTTTTTATTTCTTGTTATTTTTTAATTGCTTTTAGTTGGATAATGTATTTGACAATAAAACAGGTTAAGGAAAATAAGAAAAACAATTTATTGTTAGAAATATAGCTTCGAGAGAGATTCGAAGACCTTGTGACAATTTTCAACTGCCTAGTAGTGGCCTTTCTGGGGTTGGCCGACCCATCCAGGTAAGATCATAAATCAAGACCTTTCAAGAAAAGTGGAACCAAAACAATAACTGCTTCTATTTTAATCTTTCCAAATGAGACTAGGGATAAGAACAGAACCACGCTAAGATGATGCAGTTCCTGCGAGTCGGACTTTCTTTTTGATTTGAGTACTTAGAATCGTGGGATTCAGTTAAAAAAATTTCTGCTCGTTTGAGATTCATATAAACAAACATGATTAACTTTCGGTTACGTTTGGAGTTAAGGAAGGATAAGAATAAAATATTTTATTAATAGACATGAAAAGTTGTGGGGACTTCGTATATTTTCCTTAATATCTCGAAAACAGTTTGGAATCTTCATAAGCGGATTGTTACCAGTCGAAAGCTTACTAAATGCTCTACAAAAACGATTCTGAAGCAATTTTCGATTAGGCGATGTCAATCGGAGAAATAAGTGCTTAAAACTTAAAATGTGTTTTTTTTTTCTTCTTTTGGATGTGTTTTTTTCATTGTTCAAATCATTTTTAATTGATTTTTTTAAATTTATTTTATCTGTGAAATTAGTATTATAGTAGAAGAAAATAAGAAACAGTAAGTAGTGTGTTTCTAGAGTGAACCTGCACAAGCCCAGGTAGTCAGGTATGACCCTTGCAATGTCGACCTATTTGGGATCATAAATTATTTCATGAAAGGTCTTACCAAAATTATAACTGTTTCTATGTCAACCTTTCCAACATTAGGGATAAGAACGGAACTGCGCTAAGATGATGTAGTTCCTGTGAGTCGGACTTTTTTTTTTTTACAGATTTGTTATTCACCCAGTGATATAAAAGGGAAAAAAAACAAGCAAATATAAAGAGGAAAGGAGAAGGAAATATCAATATGGAGTAAAAAATACCTAAAAAAACCCCCAAAGAATTGTTTTTACTTCAAAGGTAGAATTTATCACAGTTTAGTTGTGATATCTTAGTAAAACTACATTTTTATAAGAAAATGAATTTTATTTTTTGTCCACTTTTCGACTTGAAATTAAAACCTTCATCAGGGCAATGAGAAGAAGGAGAACTATGCCTCACGGATGTGCAATCCATTCTGAATGATTGCACATGCATTCAACTTTTTACATTAAAATTAAAATGTATATTTAAAAAAACAGCTTGATTGAAAAAAATCTTAGAGCATATTTAAGTTCATCATGAAAAATACTTAAATAGATTCAGTTTATTTTGCTTCTCAGAAAAGAAAAACAAATCAGTTTTGTTGTTGTGTTATCTATATTTTTCTCAAACCAATAGATATTATTAAAACAATATTATATGATGGTCAGAGGTTCAGTCCTTATTTGATTTGATTTTAATGTACTTAATTAAAAATAAATCTTCATTGAGCTCCTCATTATAATATATAGTTGCACAAAGCCACAACTAACAATTCTATAACCCTATTAATATTATTTAAACTTAAAAACCTTACATATAAAGCTTCTTATTTAAAAACAATTAAATGTTTCTAATTAATAAGGTAAATATTGTTACTATAGGATTTCATATCTATCATAAGAAAAAGGCTAGTTTTCTCAATACGTTTTCTAGTAGCTTTTGCCCATATTCATCACATAGGCAGCATCCTAAGTCTAAAAATATGTTAAATTGCTCATCAAAACTCATAGATATAAAATGACTTGTGGATTAGCTTAATTTACAATTGTAATAAACACTGTGTTCTGAGTAAGGTTTATTTTATTTTTTATTTAATTATTTTATAGTTGAATAGATGTTTTTTTGAACATTTTAAAATATTTTTATCCTGACATGGTGCAATTGATCAATAGCTAACCTCTGTAAGAAGACAACCTTTTTTACTCTACAATTATTATTATTATTTTGTGGCTTGAATCATTCTACATCACTAATAGAAATTAAGGCACATTATGAATAGGCAATCATTCTTCAAGGGTATAAAATTGTACACTTTAAAAAACTACACAATAAGAATCTCTGAAAGGTATAAGATTTAACAATCTAACATTTCAATAGTATTAATAGAATAGGTAACAAATTAAAGTAAACAATATTCAGTCAAATAAAAAGTTTAATGAAATGTGGCTTTAATGATAATTTGCACAAGTATCTAAGTAATAATACTTCAAATGATTTACTTGTTGAGGGAGAGGATGTCTAGCATGAATAAAGGGTTGTGGTCCGGGTGGAGATACTCTTTCAGGCCTAGCAGGCACATGCATATTTAAGACGGTGCTTGGAGTTGTACTCATATCAACAGCAGCATTAATGATGCTCTGTAAAATAAAATTATAATCAAATAATTATTTGAAACATTGAAAAATGACACATTATCTCCAAAGGATAATTAGAGTCATATATTTAGGAATTATTTGGAATAATGTATTTTATAGAAACATTAGAGTTTTCTTATTGAGAATAGATTCCAATTTCTCAAAGGGTTACTATTGCCATGATTGGTCATTCAAGAAGTTTAGAAATAAAGATCTTAATTTTTTTTATTTTTTTTTGGGGGGGGGGGCTTCGACTGCTAGGGTCATTAGCACCAAAAGGCCTTAAATATTGTTAATATTTAAGGAATGACTAGACTTAAGCTTTAAATCTAAGAAGTGTTTCAAATATCCTGAAAGTCTAACTCAATAAAAAAACAATATTAATATTTGTGACAATATTAATGTTTCAAAATTCCTCTAAATTGCAAGAAGCAATCTTTCAATCTAGAGGGAGAATATTATCTATCCATTAACTCAGAAATTTACTCACTGAAATTAATAATAATTTATAATGGATATTTCTTTACTTTAGAAAATTATATTAGCTGTAAATTTTTTTTGTTGAATGATTGATGAGCTGTCAATTTTTATTAAAAGATCTAGGAATTACTACCAGATGGAGCTTAGCAAACACTTACTAGCAGGTTAAATTTTATGGGAAAGACCCAAAAGATACAGTTTAAATGCATTTGGAATTATTTATTCATATCATTGTTTTTATTAATACAATAATGTAATAATACAGCATATTCTTTGTTATTTAAGGATTTGTTTATAATTTTATTACAGGCATTTATTTAAACTGAAGAGTCCATCACATTAATAATAAACAAATTTAAGAGTAGATGTACCTGATTAGAAATTTCTAATGTTCTTTCTATTTCTCCATTTACAAGATCCCCTATTGTTCTTGTTCCAACAATGCTGTTATTAGGAGGAATATTAGAGTGCTGAGAAGCTAATTTCTCCTGAGAAAGATGCCTCCTTAAGGCCAATTTAGCAGGTGACACCTGTAGGAAAAATTTACATTAGTTAAATTGCTCATTTCCACAATTGCTGAAGGAAATTAAATCTTCAATTATTTTAAGTAAAAACCATTGGTTTTCAAAAAATGTTTTTAGATAGGGCGGCCAATCAAGTTTAGATGCATCTTACCAAATCGTTATAATATTAGCAAGAACCATTATCGAGAATCTTATTATTTTGAGATAGAAAGAAAGATATTGCATGATATTGTAAAATATAAAATTCAGTCTATAAGAAAAAGAGGAAATACAAATATCTTGTGAAATTATTTAGAGTTCTAGTTATTTACACACTTACTTGAGTATAATCTGGTTGAGACACATGCATGGCTGGAATACTTTGAGGTATATTTGGTATATTCTGAGTAGGAATACCCTGCGTTGCACTTTGTAAGTTTTGAGATAATACTTGAGTCATGTTCTGGGATATGCTTTGTGGTATATTCTGAGATATAGTTTGTGGAAAACCTTGCGGTATATTATTTGATGCAGGAGCGGAAACAAATGTTGAAGGTAATCGTCTGTCTTTTATTCCAGCTTGATTTCTTGCTTGTTGATCTTCATTTAAAACAGTTGTTATGATACTTTTCAGTCTATCTTCAAAATTAGCTACTCTTGGCGGCTCCTGAGCTCTATTCGCAGTAAAACTTCCAACATTTGGAGTATTAGACCTTGAAGATAGTTTTGGAATTGACTGGAGTTGCTGAAATCATAGAAATGTATTATAGAATACATACAATAATTCAACAACAAGGACAGACCATCAAAATTAATGGAGGCATACCATCAACTGGACACGTGTACAACTCATCCATATTATGCATACAAATTTCAATATTTATTATTATTTATTAAAAAAAGAAAGAAAAGAAAAGAATGATATGGTGCTTCCTGGTTCTTCTTATGAGGGTTGGGTAGAAGGTTGTTCTAATGAAACAATTTTAAATTAACATTTGATTTCATGATGAAATACTGTAGATGGATCCTTGGTCCAACTTCTTGCAGTTTTTATAGACATGTACACTAGTTAAAATGTTATTATTGATTGGTCTTCTGCCTACTTAACTTGAAAAATAAATTATTGTACATATACAATGCCATACAAATATACATTGTACATTTATGTGTACAATGACATTGTTAATATTAAATAAGAAAAACAAAAACTCCTGGTCTTCACCACAATTAATCTTTAAATAAATTAATTGTGGTAGAGGTCTGGAGTTTTTGTTTTTACCTATTTAATGCCATACCGCAACCACCCAGCCAAATCAATGTCGAGAATTGCTGCTGATATGGGGACTTTGAGATTTATAAAAATCAGCCATAAAATGCATACAAGATTTATACAAACAGCATTTACATAGTGTAATGTGACTCAATTTGACTTGTCGGTCTTAAAAAGCTAGGATATATATTTTAAGCTGAATTTTAGGGCCAGAAAGTGTTAGAGACAAAGCATGGGATTTTGTCAAGTATTAAATATTTGGTGGATGAAATATGTTCAACATATTGGAAACTTCCTACTTGAATACCCAAATAAACCTAGCCATTACTCTATCTAGCCTCCATTGAAAACCTCCCAATTACTCGCATCTGAACAAAGAACCCTCCACTAATACACTTTCCTGCCTGCCCTCTTAGTCTCTTTAGTTATTTCATTACCTCTCTTCTTTTTCCTTCTTAGTGATCACCATTAAAGTTACTTGTTCCTATCCTCATATCATTTGGCATAAATATTCTGTTAGTTATTAGTTGACACTCGGTTAATATAATAGTAGTAAACACTGGTAAATTAAGATATATTAAATTATTGAATTCAATTACCTGAGCATGTCTATTTATTGGCTCTTTGTAACGAGCTTCACGGATTTTTCCTGCTTCTATTTGACGCCCTGTTTCAAGGATTTTTTGAGCTAGTATTTCTGGATTATTTTCTTCAATTTTGCCAACATCAGGTACATCTGGCCAATCTTGAGACCTGCTACGATGCTCTCTATTTTTCCGATTAGCCTTAATCCCATTCACATATTTGTCATTTGTTTGTCTTCCACATGCCTTTAGAGAAAAATATGTAATATAACTGTAAATGAAGGTTAAAAAGTACAAAATTATCATTAAAACAATGCGAGTCCAACATACATTTGAATTCTGAGAAACTTGCTGCTGAAGAACTGAAACTTCTGATTCAAGTCTATTAACATGGGAATGCAGCTTTTTACGATGAGACATAGTAGCAAATATTTCTTGCATCAATACTTCTTTTGTGAGAGGAACAGTGATACCAACTTGGCGTCCAGCAACAGCTAGTTCTGCTTGACGTTCATTTAAAAGTCGATTGTGCTCTTCTTCCATAGAACTAACCTAATGTATACAAATATATGTAAAGTTATAAATTCTTAATGTCCATATTATGTACATTAAAATTTTTGTTTCTATAAATTATATGATTAATTACCTGCTGTTGTAACTGGGTAGCTTTGGCCTGTAATTCTTTATGTCTCATGACAATTTCTTTAGCCTTCGATAATAGATCATTAGGAGAAGAAGCATTTATTCCAAGTTCAGCCATTCTCATTTTCAGAAGAGCAACACTATCATCAATTAGTACTTTTATCTGCTTCTCAAGTTGTGCAGCTCTGCATGAAAGTTTTTCATTTCGCTCCTGAAATTATTTCTCAGTTAGCAAAAACAGATTTTCTATTGTTTAGTTGAAAAATATAACTTTCTTCTCCTTTTTGGCATAAATAACTAAAACAAATTAACCCGTTTAGCACTTATTAAGGTTGCACTCATGATGGAATTTTTGAAAAAATTTTCCAGATCTTCATCAAGCCTACCTAGTGGATACCATAATATATATATATATATATATATATATATATATATATATATATATATATATATATATATATATATATATATATATGTATATATATGTACATATACAGGGTGTCCCAGCATATGTGTCCACCCCCTTTTCCTCCTAGAGTTGTTGGAATTTCTAAATGAAACTTGGTAGGTCATAGTTATGTTGCATGAGGTTTCTTTTGAAGGTTTAGTTAACTTAGTAACATTCTCCAGTTTTTCTCCAGCGCATCTAACTCGTGAGTTTCCAATGGCAACAGGTATATTTTATGACGAATTCTGATAGAAAATTTAATTTTAAGACTAATTTATTCCAAAACATCTTTTGATCCGACGCACCGTTTGCGCGTAAAACGCAAAAAACTGAAAAATATCGCCCTTTTGTAGGCAAATTCCTATTTATCACTGAAACCAAGCCTTGTACGTAAAAACACCTCTTGTACGTAATTTTCCTTTCAGATGATACCAAGATCAAAGTTGCAGATTGAATATTTAACGGGATATTATGAATGAAACAATATGTTGGGTCGATTGATGAGATGGGTGGAAAAACATGGATATTAATTGCTTAAAATAATTTAACCTACTCCGACTAAGGTGGTAAGTGAAAGTTGTGTGTTGCATGTACCAGATTTTTTACTTATTCTTTTTGCCATATTTCTTCGGTAGAGTATGAAAACCAGATTTTTCATTAATCTTCAAAGAAGACCACTGCAAATCAAGGAAATTCGAGTTAAACACTTATTCACTGGGATGATTTTTATGTATTAATTCTTGAGTAATAATGATAAGAAAGAAAAGGATGAAAATATATGTGAGGATTTACTTCTGCTCCTAATCCTCATTGTTAATGTACTTAGTTGAAAGAGGCTGTTTGCTGTTACAATGGAATTAAAATTATTTGGTATAATGTGGCATTGATAAGAAATTGGACTTAAAAATTAGTTGCTAGTATCTGTTGACCATTCAGTGATAGAACGTACCTTCTTCTTCTTAAATATGCCGGCTTTCGATTTTTATGTAGACATGCTCCTAATTTTTGGGGAATGTCGGAGGAATTCCAGCGCCGCAGCACGTCTTTACACTCAGCGATTTCCCAATAGACCACACCCTTCAAGAAAGCTCTTCCTTAGACTTGAGCAAAAATTAAGAACAGCAGGTTCATTAATTTGCACAAGGAAGGGAAGGAAAATGCCAAGACCTGCGATGACCGAAGAGAACACAATAAATGTCCTTACAGCAATGGCAGTTAATCCCCATGTCAGCTGCAGGGACATTGCTAGGGACTCAGATATGAGTAAGTCCTCAGTGGGAAGGATTGCAAAACAAAATAAAATGTTTCCATTCCATATGAACCCGCACCAAAAACTATTACCTGAGGATTGCAATAAGAGATTACGCTTCTGCCATTGGATGCAACAAGCCTTAGCAGAAAATAGGAATTTTTACAGACATATTCTATGGACTGATGAATCCACATTCTGCAGCGATGGAAGCATTAATAAACACAATTGTCATTACTGGGCGGAAGAAAATCCTCACTGGTTGACGGAGGTTGATCACCTGCATAGGTTCTCGGTAAATGTATGGTGTGGGATTTTCAGACAATACGTAATTGGCCCTCATTTCTTTCAAGAGAGACTTACGGGAGAAGTATTTTGTAATTTTTTGACAAATACTCTACCCACATTATTGGAAGATATTCCACTGCAACAGTGATGTAACAAGTACATACAACTTGACGGTTGTCCCACACACCGTACTTTCTTTGATAGTACGGGAAAAACGTCGTCAGTTATTTCCAGGTATTACATGCAACTTTTATAAAATTATGAAGTATTATTTAAATTTATTATTATTATTTACATTTATTATTATTATTTAAATTTATTTATGATCTAATTCAATTTTATTACTAATTTCGGTACATTCCTCCCTTCTCCCACAGATCGCTGTATAGGTCGTGGGATGGGGGTAGAATGGCCGCCTAGATCACCTGATTTGACGGTCATGGACTACTATCTATGGGGTAGATTAAAAGCCCAGGTGTACCATCAGAGGCCCCAAAATAAAGAGGACATGATGGATCGGATAACTCGGTCAGTTGCACAATTAAAAATAGATGAGATTTTAAATGCTCAGGACGATTTCCCGAAGAGACTTGTGCAATGTATTAATGTTGAAGGTGGCCATATTGAACATTTAAAATGATTTTCGCCATATTTAGTGAAGTTAATATTTTTTTAAACAATGTAACTTTCTTTGGAAACTGATTACTTTTTTTTTAAACAAAGGGAAATTTGTTTTTTAGTTTGTCGTTTAAGGTAATAATAATTTCATATGGAAAGAGAAATTTATTCTGTTCTGTTTTATAATAATTTGTATTTACTTTTTTTTTTCATAAAGTAAATAAGTACATACTTTTTTTTTATTGTTTATGACAGCTATTTTTTTCTATTCATATCGATTTTCTGAATTGTTATTTTTTAAAACTTTTAAGGTATATTTTTCATTCATAATATCCCGTTAAATATTCAATCTACAACTTTGATCTTGGTATCATCTGAAAGGAAAATTAATAGGCTACAACGTTTGTATAGAGGTGTTTTTACGTACAAGGCTTGGTTTCAGTGATAAATAGGAATTTGTCTACAAAAGGGCGATATTTTTCAGTTTTTGCGTTTTACGCGCAAACGGTGCGTCGGATCAAAAGATATCTCGGAATAAATTAGTCTTAAAATTAAATTTTATATCAGAATTCGTCATAAAATATACCTGTTGCCATTGGAAACTCACGAGTTAGATGCGCTGGAGAAAAACTGGAGAATGTTACTAAGTCAACTAAACCTTCAAAAGAAACCTCATGCAACATAACTATGACCTACCAAGTTTCATTTAGAAATTCCAACAACTCTAGGAGAAAAAGGGGGTGGACACATATGCTGGGACACCCTGTATAAATGTATATATATATATATATATATATGTACGTATATATATATATATATATATATATATATATATATATATATATATATTTATATATATATATATATATCCAGTAGAACTTGGATAATTCGAACCCCAAGGGACCTATAAAAAACTTCGAATTATCCAAAATTCGAATTACGAAAGTTTTTGAAAATAAAGGTGTAAAAAATCGAATTTAATATTTTCACATTTTTTAATTAAAAAAAAAAGACATAAATTTTATTTAGACAATAACAAACCTTTCATAAATTGATGATTACGTACATAAGTAATAAATAATTTATCTAAAAAGTAAAAATAAAAGTCTATTGTTTTGAAAAAAAGTCATTTTCATGGGGAAGAACCTTTTTCTTTATTTTTCAGGTGAGTTGATAAAGTGTTAGGAGGAATTCCTTGGCATTTTTAGATTTTTTCTTTATTCCTTTTTCAACTTCTTTAATCGCAGCTATTTTCTCGGACAACGTTAAAATTTTACAACTTCTAGGTTTCGACATCCTAAATCAACACCTCCACAATTCACCAGTAATTCAAGGCATAAACAATACAACAGATCTAGGTGCTGACTGACATAACTGAATAAGAAACGAATGGATGGTGGAAGGGAATTCTAGGATAAAACGACAGGATGTAACTATAACAACCCCTGGAAGCGCGACCCACCACTTTGTAGAACTCCTAGAGTCCAAGAACTAGACTATGAAACCGCCGCATGTCTTGTCCAGGAACCCCTACATCCGTATCTTCATATCCTTCTTAACCGAGGGGAGAATATTTTCACAAGATTTAAGATCGACCACTTCCCATTGGAGGTAAAGGCTCGTAAAAAATTCAAATTATCCAAAATTTTATTCGAATTAACCACGATTTCGAATTATCCATGTTCCACTATATATATATATATATATATATATATATATATATATATATATATATATATATATATATATATATATATATATATGTGTGTGTGTGTGTGTGCGCGTGCGTAATGATTCCGGTTAAATTAAGCTAGTATAAAATTGAAAGAAGTTTTAAATGAATGATGATTCATAGATCATTAAAATTAGAAATTCATAAAAATGTTACCTTCTCATGAGTAATTTGAGTGTTTACAAAATCTTTATAACCAGGACCTTTCATTGTCTCAATCATAGCCATCATCTGGTCTCTGTACAAATCTAACAGAATTTGGAGGGCATATGGAGTATCAGCTGGAGCAGGAGGAATTTCAAGTTCCTCATGTATTGTAGATGGAGCAGCAGTTAAGGATGTCAACTGTTGGTCAACACAGCCGGGTGCAGGTGGTGGTTTCTTACCAGAGGCTATAGAAGAAACAATAGAGCTAAATATAATTTTTATAGTTTCTTTGGAATTTTATTTTAAAATATTTTTGAGCATTGAGGTTAATAAGCTTATAGGAATAATGTGGGATCCAATGGTTTTAAGTGGTTGGCTATTATTTGTCATTAATTTAATATCTAATTATTTATATAAGTCCCCAATATTGTGGTTATGTAAGCTACTATTAATTCATAACACATAACTTCCAAGAATATGTTATAATAGCCTGTAAAAACTTTATCAATCATCCTCGAATAATGAAAAATACAGCGGCAGCTCACAAGTAAGATGTATGTTCACTTTACTTCATTTTGTCAGACACAAGACTGTATCATTAAGCCAATAATTTTCTCCACATAGTGAACTCTAACAATACATAATTAATCTATAAATATTTAGAACAGAATTGAAAGTTTCAATTTAGCACATCCTCAAGAATATAACACTGATTTTCAGTTGTTCTCAATGCTTCTCCTGCTTTACTCTTCCCATTTTATAAAGTTATTACACAATTACAGCCTATTTGATAATAAATTTAATTTTAAAAAGAAAAGATCAGATGAAGGCCTATTGGATAGGTGAGACTTGAGGGTTTTTCAATCTTTAGGGCCTGTAGTGCACAATTCTCCCCATATATACCTTTGTAAACTCATAGATAATCCAGTCCTAATGGCTAAATGCTGAAAAAATTGTATAATAACTTATTAAATTATCAAGCCTATTATCAGTAACATATCTAAATTTTATTTATTTATTTTTTGTTATTTCCTTTTTAAGATAAAATGTCATAAAGGAGCATTTTATTGTTTTTTTGGTATTAAAATAATAATATTTTTTAGACCCCGGTTGATATTAATTACATTTTTTTTAAATAGCCAGTTCTATAAAGTACTTAAAAATTATCATTAAATTATGTACAAAAAATGTATAAATTGGAAATAAAAAAGAATATATATATAAATTACCTTGAGTTGATGTACTTAATAATGTCTCATTGTGAAGTAAGTCTAATCCATTTATTTTTATGGCCTTCTTTTGTTTTCCTTTTTTAGCTTTTGCTTTTGAACGTTTATTGGATCGAACTGGTGGGGTAACTGAATCATTTCGTGCTGTAGATTTTCCATTACGTTGTAGTTTTCTTCTCAACTTTTTCTTCCCATTTCTATTTCGCCCACGATCTACATCAGAAAGACATATACAAGAATTAGACAGGTATGGATATATAAATTTTCTCATTAACATGTATAATGGCCACTGAGTCATCACCCCAGTGCCCAAACGGTCCCTCAGAACCTGCTCAGCTTTGGTGAAGAAAATTCTCTCTCCGTGTCACGGTATGGTTTTTCCAGGTACAAGTAGTAGCAGAGTACCCTTTTGATCTGTCATGTCAGTATCTAAGGGCATAAAAGTATGTTTAAAAATAACTTCAGTAATGTAAGATTTCTTCTTTTTGTCGGTATCAGAATCACCGCTCTTTATCAACCACTGAGGTACAAACGTATCGTATTACACCAGTGGCGTCTGACCAAAGTCTCTTGCTGTTTGCCACGGATGTCCCAAGGGACTGCTCATTATAATTTTATTTGAAACAGACGTAAATATATAAAAGAAATGATTTGTGTATAAATGTTATGTTATTGTATGTTACGTATATTATTCAGATAAAAAAGATTTGGTGTAAAACAGAAGTCATACATTTTTGATGGTGTGCATGGGCACAATACATGTTAAAAAGTCAATTGGGGCTCATACACTACACTAAATGCAAAAAATGTTAAATCATAAGGAGAGGACCATCTAATACTCAACAAAACCATTAGTCTTATATGTGTTTTATATGTTCCCATCCTAAATAAAAATTACAAATGTATTAACACATTGGTGCAGGCGCACGTTCCAGGAACATGTTCCTAGGCTATCCCCTGGGCCGGACCACGTTCTAAGAACGATTTCCTCTATATTTCTAAAATGTACTATTTTTCAGCCTCGGCTTTCTTTCTGTCTGCTCTTTTGTTAGTACGCCCTGTGCAGCAAAGGAGTATGGTTCAACCCGTTTTTGTCGCACTCACCTACCATTTGTAGTTGTTTAGATATTTACTGTTTACTGTATTAAGTTGGGTTTTTTTTTCTAGTTCAAGGATAATATTCGAATACGGTTGTGCTTTTAATCAGTTTACACTTTTTTAAATTACTACGGGACCCAAAAAACAAAAGTTATCCGCACCGGCACATCCAGTAAGTGATAATAATTTTGAAAGGAGTGAATTCTGTTTGCAATTCCACGCTTTAGTTATTTTTTACTTACTAGAATATATATTTTTCCCTTCATTATATAAGAGACGTTTGCCTGGGAAGAAAGATTTGAAACCATTTCGAAAATCCATGATCATAAATCTTGTGATCTTTGATTGCATATAGTACCTGTTCGTGACCCACCAATTGAACCCATAACTCACAAACGCATCTCTAATCTCTATGCATCATTATCGTTATTTGTTTTACCCGGATTGCCCAGACCATCCGAGCCTATGTTTGGTCCCATGTTTCAGGCAGTATCACATTTCTTTATTTGATAAATTGTGAGTAATGTTTTAGCAAATTTTGTTAACTTTTCATTTATTTATTTAAGTTTTTGTACATATTTTTTCTATTGTGAATAACACTTTTTTCAATTTATGATCATATAAAGCATTTTCATGTAGGATAAGGCATTTTTTATTAGATTATTTTACCTCGCCTTTTTAAAATGAATGACCTTTAATAAATCACTCAGATAAGGTAATATCACTTTAAAACTACCATTATATAAGAAGAAAAATAATACACGTAATATAAATACAAATAGACCCAACTGTATATTTATATGCTATTCTACTTGCCAGTATTGCTGTGAACCATAGCTGTGCACTTAAGAATGATTAAATTTTATTTTAAAAAATCTAGACCCCTCTTTATCAATTAATAATACGACAAACATGAACAAAATATTTCAGTAAAAACACGCAAAAGACAAAATATCTCGTGTAATGCGGGTTAGTATATGCAAGACAATCCATGGGCCTGGACACGTTCAGGGAACGTCCCTTCTCCCGGAATATAGATAAACTCTCCGGCTCCTGGCTTATACCAGTCCAAGACCAGACCGGCACCAATGTGTTAATAATTCACAAAAATGTTCAATGCAAAATGGCTGGCTTAACTGTAAGTTAAGATTAAAAAAAACAACATATCATGAGATACAACAAAAACATACTATTGTTGTTATCTTCATCACTTTGTGATGATCTTCCTTTGGTGCAAAAGTCAGACCATGCACGCCGGGTTGTAACTCTTGGTATGTCACTACCATCTGAAGTAATATCCTCCTCAGAACTCCAATCTTTTACTTGCCTGCTACACGCTCTTCTTGGATGACTATCACTACTGTTCTCATTGCTTTCATTACCAGTAGATCCACCCTAATAAACAAATAAAAGAGACATAAAATTCTAGGTCATTGGGTAGAAAATAAAGGTAAAATAGCAAAAGCAGTCATTCAAATTTGGAATAGAATTGCACATACTATAGTCTTTTACAATTTCTGTTGTTAGATCATTTTTTTAAAAATTGCCATTTAACCCATTTAAAGGTGTTTGTATCTTAGTTTTATAAATTACTGAGGTTTTTGCAAAATTTACAATTATTATGCAAACAAATTTAATATTTGATAATAAAATCTTTAATGATTGAGTCCAGGTAAAAATATGACATAACCCTTTAGTGGGAATGATCCCTGTATGGGGATGCAGTTGAAAAATTCTCCTACATGTTCGCTGTTGGCGTCAAGAAGTTCCTATCGGTTCCCCAGTTTTAGCTACTGGGGAATTCCGCCAACTGCCATCCCCATTTGGGGATTACGCCCACCCCAACGGCCCTCGTACCTCAGTTACCTGGTGACACCTTCACATTTGCATTCCTTATGACTCCCAGATTTCAATTTATAACTGTAAATATATTTTTATAATGGACTTAAGATATATTTTTGCTAATAATAAGTCAAGTTTGACTTGTCGCTATAATAATATTCGTCTTTTACAGTACAAGTATATAAGGTCATATAAGCAAGAGTAGTTTTAAAAGTGTAATGAGGCTAGAAAATGAAATTTGTAATTATGTTTATAAAAATGTATTATTTTAAAACAAATAAACACTGCTCTGTGGAAGATTCAAGTGATATTTGTAGGTTCAGTATCATTTTTGCTGGGTCCTTACACACGTCGCTAAGGGGCATAATCCCCATAGGGGGATATGTTAGAAACCGCAAATAACATTTATAATTGGCTAATCTAACATAACAGGCGTTCTTAGGAGAGTCAATAGATATCATTTGTAACATGAAATGTCTTTTAACTTAACTAACAAAATTTGCCCTATAAAGGGTTAATGTCTGCTCTCTGTCCATCCTCTGTATTCTTATTATTACTTCTGACTAATTGTCTCTCAACAGTTTAGGGGAAAAGGGACATGGTATATAATCCCCCTTGATATAAAACATTTTGGATCCTTTGTGCCTTTGACATTTTAGGTGTCAACTACAATACTACATTCCTCTAGCTATTGTACATTAATGTGCTAATTTATTGAATATGTTGTTCACTTGTCTTTTTCAACTATCCACAATAGGTTTTGAGTTCCGGCCCAATGGGCGTCATGTTAAAATGCAATGCTCAAATAAACAACAAGACTAATTGGGAGAGAAGCCGGATTTTAAACAAAAAATAAATGACAGTTAAGCAACTTAAAACAAAATATTTAAAATTTAGAAACTCATTAAATGAGAGTAATACATCCAGATGTAGAACTCATTAAATTGAAAATTCATTGTTGTGTAAATAAGAGAGCTAAGACTATAAATATAATGAAATAACACTCACTTTCCCTTTTGGGTTTTTCAGCCGCTGAAAGTAGCGTTCCAGCTGAAAAGATTAAACAAAACACAATAAAAAATAATAAATTAATCAAGTTAAAGAATGTCTTGTTATAATAACATGATATCAATAAAATGTAGATGCTTCTAAGAGATGAAAAAACTGGCAAAACTACAATATCTTGCTTTTAATGATTTTAGTTCGCCTTAGAAATATATGCAAATTATTTTTATAAAATAGCATATTCTGTTTCTTTTAGTACATAATTCTTAAGAGAGAATAGTGAAGGAATATGTCTATAGCAAATTTATCAGGATTATCAATTTTTTAGTAACTAACTTGCTTTAAAAATGCTTTATTGCTAGATTTAAATGTAAGCAATATAAGTTGTTAATACCTTTGTTCTATCTATGACATGTAGATAGTAGGACACTGGCTTTCCAGTCCATGACACAGAACCCCTCAATGGCTGCATTTCTGATACGTGCATTATGGTTCCAATGTCTAAAAAAATAGTTTATAAGAATTAAATGTTTAAAGTTTGTGGCCAAATTAATACAGATCCCAGTAAACATTTCAAATATATCTTATCAGTCACTAACCCATGTGGTAGTTGGTGTATTAATCCTATCAAGTTTTCTCTTTTAAGTGAAATCTAGAAGCTCAATTGCAAACCTTCAGATTAGGGTTGTAGTATATTTTCAGTCATAAAGATCAATAACATGAATGTACTCTTTCATGTCTAATTTGCAACCTGCTTTGCCCTTCAGTTACAACTGATTATTAGTAATTTTACAGTTGGTTGTTAATTTCATTGAACTGATTAGTCTCTTAATTCCATACTTTAGCATACTGTTAATTAAGTATAAAATACACAGTTAAGCTAGTAAAATAAGTTAGCATAAAGAAATCAAGGATTTGGATTTTCTTTATTCAACTTCTCAACTAATTTGCGTTCATAGGATTAAATCCTTATTAGGGTGGAAATTAGATCAGAATGTATGTCCTCGTATTACAAATGAAATGAAAGCTGAGAATGATAAATCATGGGACCAAATGGATATAGAAGAAATTATGTAGAATGAATTCAAAAAGTTCAAATGTTTCGGACTTCATGTAAAATAAAGTAATAAATATGAAATTGGATTATTATTTTGAAGTTCTATTGACCTAATATGTTAGTTTCAAGAAGTACATTGAGAGCGAAATCCCAATATCCAGTGTGCTCAGGTGGCGAACATACTTATGACATACAGAGACAAACAATGCAACATAAACTCTTTATACTGTCTTTAATAATGATAGTAATAATGTAAATTAGAATATATATAAACAAAAAGAAAGTAATTATATATAATTTGCTTTTAGAGTATATTAAAAAAAAGTTACTGATTAAAGTTTTGGTAAAATCAATATTGAATACCTGATAAATTCCTATCTGTAATTCTGAAGTTCAAAGGACAAAATGATTTTGATGAAACAATTCTTGCTCCATCTTTGAGATCTGCAAATCTTTCCTTCAGCATGTGGTCGACATTGGGCCCAAATGCAAAGTTGTTTACAAATACTATTGTGGCTGACACAATTTTTTCTCTGTGCTCCTCAGTTAAAAAATCTCCTTTTATTAGTTTATAATCCCCGTAGTGTTTTCCGTACCATCCCATCCACTTTTTAAAACTAATATTCATTCCCTAGAGAAAAAAGCATAAATAATCGTTAGACAAAGTGAATCTAAATATAGGGTTACCTCAATGTTTTAATAACAAACGGGAACATTACAAAATTTCAGATTGAAAAATCAGTGGCAATAAAAAACAAGTACAAACATTGAAAAATAATGTTAAACAAAAATGATTACATTAAATACATTGAATTTTAAATTTTTAACTCAGCAAACAACCATTAACATTGGTTTTATTAAACCAATAATTCTTAAAAAATAAAATGATTTAGCAATTTTAATTCTTAAAATTTGTTTTTATTATAATTTAAACATCACTTATTAATAGATATATATAGTTATAATATTAGTAATACTTCGTTTATTAGGCACTACTATAAGAAATATTTATGTTAAATTCAAACAAAATATTATTGTTTAGGTAAGTTGAAGAGAGGGTGGGAAAGGATCAATGGATTCTTGAAGAAAGTGGCAGGAGTTGCTCCCCAAAATTGTTCAAAATATTAGCCTCATTTAAGATTGTTTAAAACATTCTTGATATTGTACAGTTGAGCATGTTCTGTTCAATGCAAGAAGTACTCCGCCCCTCGACTCAGGATGTTCGGCCAGATCTGTGACAACACACCAGAAATGAAGACCCTCGTGGAGAACTCAGTGAACTTTGCCGCCTTTTCTACCTTCGTGAAGGAGTGGAGGAAAATAAAAGGCACAATATAGAAAACAATAAAGAATAAAGTCCTGCTTCTGACCATCCTTTTCCTACTTCCTTGAAAATGTAAAAGGCAATGGCGAGCTTCACTAAGCCTTCTTCATTCCTGATAGTGATACCAACAAAATAAAAAAAAAAAAGGCTAACAAAAGAATCAATCCACATAAAATTTTATCAATATTCGACCATTAATTACATAACTGATTGTATAAATATCGGAAAAAATTATAATTCTATTGTCAAAAGATTAAAACTTTAAATTTCAGTTATAATATATTGATTCTGTTGGCACACTCGCAGGTTTACCCTCAGTGTGAATATAACTCGTCCACCGAACACATCATGCAAAAATTATCTTCTCCTTTTTTTTTTTCTTTTGTTAATCAACATTTAGTGTCATCACCATATTTACTTGCCACCACTATAATTCTTAAACCCTTTCAGAAGATTTTTACCAGGATTTAATGTTCACTCTTAAAATTTAATATTTATGGAACTAAAATGAAATTTAAAATCACAATAGACCTTAACACAACTTTATATAAGGTACCTAATACATTGTACCATTCTATACCTCATTCAATTCATTTGTATTGTTATTAGTGACATAGAAGATGTTTCCTACTTAATCTTCATTTTACTCTTATTTTATTTATGTAGATGCCTGATGATGAACCTAAATAGGTTTGAAATGTCACCAATATAAGCTTATATTTTAAACAATTTTGGGGAGCAACTCCTGCCACTTTCTTTAAGAATGAATGTTTATTTTATTTTCTTTAATTGATTGAATCATTGTAAGATTTTATTTGTTATTATCAAGTTGGTTTGTTATTATGTGGCAGACTTCCCTGTGTCACTGTGTGTTACCTGTGTAGGCAGAAATCCTATTCAAATACAATGCTGTTTTATTTGTACAACCCATAAATTTTAACTATTGGTGGTAAAATATGATAAAATCTATTTATATTTATATTGAAGAGTGTATTTTACAATGCAGGTATCTTGGAAATAATGTATTCTTTATTATAGTTGTGGGCAGTATTATGACAGTCAAAAATTTTAGAAAACAACTCAAATAGCCTAATAGAAAATTAATTACATAAAATACTAGGTAAAAGATTGGAACAGGTGGTAAATAAAATCTTTCAGAACCTTGCATTAAATAACTAGAAAGCTTTGGAGGGTGATCATGAGGTTGGGATGCAGGAGGTTCAAAGGTAGGAAGGTTAGAAAGCAAGTGTTTCACAAGCCCAAGGGATGATATTGCTAGGAAATATTAAAATTACAATATAAATTGTTTATATAATGTAGGAGATCCACTAAGTGCAGTAAGTAAGTAGACTATTTACTATATATATATATATATATATATATATATATATATATATATATATATGTATATTTATATATATATACATATATTTATGTTAGCTCAGTGGTAGAGCGCTGGACTAATAAGCTGGAGGCCTGAGTTCAAATCCCGAGCAAGCACTAAAGATTTTTTCTTCTAGTGTCTTCGTTCATGGGTTGAATTCGGCCTCCCTGACCGTCCCTAGGCCAACCCAGCCTTTAATTAATTAATTAATTAATAATGGGTACCTTGGTTGGTGCTAATGACTCTAGGAGTCGAAGCAGCCAAGGGGAAAATCAGGCGGCCGGAGCATAGTACTGACCACACTATCTCCCTAGTGTGCCGTATGGTCATGAATCAGATACCTCTATAGTATCTGCCCCTCAGGGCCCTCGTGGCCTGTTACGGGACTGATTTTTTTTTTTTTTTTTTTTATATATATATATGTATATATAATATATATATATATATATATATATATATATATATGTATATATTTATTTATATATGTATATATTTATAGACCCTCCCCTATGAAGGGAGGAACCCTTTATATATATATATATATATATATATATATATATATATATATATATATATATATATATATATGGTATAACAATGACAAAAAGGATAGATAAATTGACAGAAATTTGAGATATATATGTTATATATATATATATATATATATATATATATATATATATATATATGTTGATATATATGTTCTCAAATTTCTGTCAATTTAGCTATCCTTTTTGTCGTTGTTATACCATATCTTTTTTTACAGCCCTGAAGAAGGCTTGTAGAGCAAGCCAAAACGTTGGCGGTAATAAAAATACATTTTAACAATAAAATGTGGTGTTATTAAATAAGAACATTGACCGAAACCCCGACGATCAACGCTTCCTACTTCTGAACGGTCGACCATATCTTCTCTCTCTCTCTCTCTCTCTCTCTCTCTCTCTCTCTCTATATATATATATATATATATATATATATATATTATTTTTGAGGTTTCTTCGCTGGGGAGAATTATTTGTGTTAATACGGCATTCTCCAGCGGTCGATTTATTTGCGTAATATTTCGCAGAAATCACATTCTGCTTCTTCAGACGGCCCATGGCTTTAAATTTTTTGTATACTTGTTATTTTTTAATAACCTATATATTCGATTGATCATATTGCCATATGGCAAGTTTCAGATGTGCATTGTTGTACCGAGGCCTGTTGACATAGAGTAGAGCTGATGGGACTGCTTGGAGACTGTTCTATGTCTTGCTTCTTTGCGCTTGCTTGTATTTTCCCACCCGATCTTCCTTCGATAGTTCTGAGAACGGGTTTCCATGTAGGATGTAGAATGACACCTTCATCTCTGTTCAGAGTCTTAGGTTGCTTGAATATTTCGACAGCCTCTCTTACTAGCCTTCTTTGACGATTGTCTTCTTTGGCTAGGACTCTGGCTTCGTCAAAAAGCATTTGCCCGGGACATTCTTCACCATGTCTTGCAACGGCAGACGTTTTTGTGCGTCTCAGGCGGTAGTCAGCGCAATGTTGGCCTATTCTAGTGGCTATTTTCTTCCCCGTCTGTCCTACGTAGACTGTCCCACAGTCGCAAGGGAGAAGATAAACGCCTTTGTCTTGCAGCCTCTGTTTATCTTTTGCCGATCCTAGCCAGTCGCCTATTTTATCCAAAGGTCGAAAAGCGACGTCTACTCCTCGACTTATGAACAGTCTGCCTATCTTCTCACTTATCCCTCGGACATATATATATATATATATATATATATATATATATATATATATATATATTTGTCTGTTCGCACCTTTCCGGCCTGAGTAATGGTCCGATTTTGATGAAATTTGGTACAAAAATCTTTCGCCTAATTTGAAAGGTCAAGTTCGTTAACCAGCAGAATCCGCCCACCGGAACATGGTTTTTGGAGTGAATGTCGCGCGAAAAAAATCGTTCTGCTCACTTCATATGCATGCAAGTACTCGTTTTATAGGCTTATTGGCCTAGGAAAACGAATGAAACCATTTTTAAGGCGATAGCTTTAACCATTTTCGAGATAATTGGAAAAATAGTTGCTGAATAACGTTTTTGGTTTTGGTACTTAAAATCATGGGATTCTGTTGAAACATTTTCTACATGTTCGAATTTCATCAAAACTAATATTTTAAACTTTTGTTTACGTTTGTAGTTAAGGAAGGGTTAGAATAAAATATTTTATGAACATACATGATAAGTTATGGGAATTTCGTATACTTTCATTAATATCTCGAACACGGTTGGGAAATCGTGATAGGTGGATGGAAATTATTTGAAAGCTTTTTAAATTCTCTACAAAAAAGATTCTGAAACAATTTTTGATTAGGTGATGTCAATCGGAGAAATAAGTGCTTAAAATTTCAAATACGTCTGTTTTGTTCTTGTGAACGGGTTTTTGTCGTTCTATTTGTAATTTTTGTCTCTTTCCCTTAGTTTTTTATTGCTTTTTATTTTTGTAATTTCTCATATTAGAAAAATGTATTTGTGTGTGAAGCAGGATGGGTAAAATGAGACCAATGTTCTGTTGTTAGAAATAGATGGGTTAGAAAAACGTGAGTATCTTTGCGTAAATTCCTAGCAACCTGAAAATTTGCATGAACCTTAGGGACAGCATTACAATGGAAGTGGAAAAAGCCCTTATAGATCGTGCAATTATGTACAAAACTTGTCTTCACACTTTTTTTCATTAGATCTAGGCGCACGGTAGTGCGCCAGGCCAAGTTCCGGCCTAAGCATACTTTCTGTATATTACAGGAGGTCTTACCCATTTGAATTGAACTCTGGGGAACAACCAAAACATCAAATATACAGAGAATATAGGCATTCCAATGTAAAGTCTTACGTAAAAATGTTTATCTAGGCGCACGGTAGTGCGCCAGGCCAAGTTCCGGCCTAAGCATACTGTGTGTATATTACAGGAGGTCTTAGAGCCGATTTTTACCCTCTCATAACTTTCAAACAGGTAAAGATAAAGTTATGAAATTTTACACAGGTATTATACTACTAGATGTGAGTAAAACTGCCAATTTTCATAATTCTACATCGAATAGTTTCTGAGATATAAGCGATCGTAAATCGGGATTTATAGGACTCACTCACTCATTCATTCACTCACTCACTCATCAAAATTATTAGGCACTTCCCATGATGCTAGAGACTTGAAATTTTGCATGTTGATAGATATGGAGGTGTTATTAAAGGGAAAAATCGAAAAATCCTGAAAAGTTGTGTTTGATTCCGCTTCCGAGAGGGGGGCCTGCCAGTTTTGTACTTCCTTCGGAAACCCGTCATTCCGTCCGAAACCCATGATGTGGGGTATCAAATGAATCGTCTCGGTATGAAGAACCTATATTTGATGTTTTAAGAAACAATTAGACGCATATAGGCACAGTCAAAATCTTATTCCAGCTGTATGTTTGTTCCTTATACAAATCCGTACCGTTTGACCGATCTTGACCAAACTTGGGACACAGATGGGTCTTGATACGGGGAGAATCATAGGCTAGGTTAAATTGTCTATCAGCTGTCCGTCTGTCTGTTTGTTCCTTATACAAATACACACCGTTTGGCCGATTTTGACAAAATTTGACACACATGTCGGTCTTGATCCGGGGAGTGTCATAGGCTAGTTCAAAATCGTCTATCAGCTGTTTGCTTAACTGTTTATTCCTTATACAAATCCACACGATTTGACCGATTTTGACCAAACATGGTACATATGTAGGTCTTTATCCGGGTAGTGTCATAGGCTAGGTCAAAATCGTCTATCAGTTGTCTGTCTGCATGTTTGTTCCTTACACAAATTCACTCCGTTTGACCGATTTCGACCAAACTTGGCACACAGGTAGGCCTTGGTCCGGGGAATGCACTAGGCTAGGTAAAAAAGGTCTTTCTGCTGCCTGTCTGTATGTTTGTTCCTTATACAAATTCACACCGTTTGACCTATTTTGACCAAACTTGGCACGCAGGTAGGTCTTGATACGGGAGTGTCATATTACCTATGACGTTTTGTACTTTTTGTTCCATCGGAAAGCCATCATTCCTTCTGAAACCCATCATGTGGGGTATGAAATGAATCGTCTTGGTAAGGATAACCTATATTTGATGTTTTAAGAAACATTTCGACGCATCTTAACAACAACAGTTGTGACTTCTTTCTTAAATGCAGTAAATAAAGTCGTAGGGGTTAACTGCATAATATACTTGACAGCAGATACTAAGTTTTTCAAAGTCGAGCCATCTAAATTCCAAAGTTTAGGATCACAAACCCAAAATGTATCGTCTTTGTTCTTATCTTTTTCTTGAAGGCCTTCTACACTTTCCCTATTGTGATCTTTATCCTCGGGATAAGGTTCCTGTGTTTTACAGTGTAATAGTTTAGTTAAGAGAGCAATCAATTTGTCCTCTAGAGTACTGTCATCTGGAAGGGCTTCTAACTTTTCTAGGCTAGTGATTAGATGTATGTAGGTTGATTATTGCTATCAAATATCAAGCAGTAAGGAGAACTTTATGCAGAATCCAAAGACCCTGGTTTTATATGAAGTACAAAAGCCAGTAGGTATGCGGCAACTAAATTTTAATTAATACTTACAAAAAAGTAATGAGATCCCAAAAAAACATAAATGTGAAATAGAGGCCAAGTTCCCCCCCCCCCACAAAGAAACACTCTCTCCCCCCAAAAGCGAGAAATATCTCCTCCTAAAACCCCCCAAAAACGACTTACCATCCTACACTCCAAAAAAGTAGTATGAGTTAGTAAATTAAGTGCACCATATTTTCAACCAAAAATATTTGCCAATACAAGAGATGATACAAGAAAGAAATGTCCAAGTTCATTACTTGGAAGACCTCATAGTTACTTACGAAGAACAGTAAAGACACTTCAACTGACCTTTAAAAACAACAATAAAAATACTTATATCCAGTTACTAAAATATCACTTTCCTCAACCAGGTATATTCTTTAACTTGGCAATGTTTTATTTGTGCCAAAATTATCTTTAGAGAGAAAACTAAACATTGCCAAGTTTAAGGATATAAGTATTTTTATTGTTGTTTTTAAAGGTCAGTTGAAGTGTCTTTACTGTTCTTAGTAAGTAACTATGAGGTCTTCCAAGTAATGAACTTGGACATTTCTTTCTTGTATCATCTCTTGTATTGGCAAATATTTTTGGTTGAAAATATGGTGCACTTAATACACTAACTCATACTACTTTTTTGGAGTGTAGGATGGTATGGCGTTTTTTGGGGGTTTTAGGAGGAGATATTTCTCGCTTTTGGGGGAAGGGAGTGTTTCTTTGTGGGGGGAGGTACTTGGCCTCTATTTCACATTTATGTTTTTTTGGGATTAATTATTTCTGAGGAAAGGCGATTCCAGACTTATCTTTAGTTTTATTCAACATAATATGCCAGACTCCGCTAGAAGTTTGTCGAGGGAACAATACCGTTACAGTCCCAGCCATAAACCTCGCAAAAGGACGTGCTTGACATTTGATAATATTAAACTCGTGAAGTAGTTCCTCTGTTTTAGTCTCTGTTTACCTCAGTTATTAATTTTTATTTATGTTGTACGCCTTATTTTTTAATTGGGTGATGTTATTTTGATTGCATTTTTTCAATAAAACAAGGCTAGTAAATGAGAAGGATGTTTACGCGTATATAGAAACTAATTTCGGAGGGGGCTGGAAAATTTCGGGGGGCTGAGAGGATTTTGGGGGTATGGAATACTAACAATCTAGAACTTGGAATAGTTAGACAATTAAAATGCTATTATTAATAAAGAAATTATTTTTGTCTGAACCGAGTGATCTTATTATTATTTTTAAGGTTTTTACGACACATGTTTACCGATTGCGGGGGGTGCAGCCCTCTCAGCCCCCCTTATATACGCCCATGCATGTTTTTTTTTTATTGATGTATAGAGCTTTACTTTAGAATGAGAGCTGGATTGTGTAATTTCCGCATCTGTGTAAGTTACTACTGCCGGTTTCCCTGACGCCTTAATATCACTTTTATTCGAGATGTTCGAGAGGATGTTGACAATTTTCACCAGATATATCAAAAAAAGAAGTTTATTTCTATTCTAAGGTTTTCAAATGACATTAGGGATAAGAACGGAACCGCGCTAAGATGATGTAGTTCCTGCGAGTCGGACTTTCCTTTATTTTATGCTTTGAAATATTCTTAATTTTACTCCATAAATGCTGGAATGGGTGACTGAGGAGGGGTAAGCAACAGTCAGGGTCTGTTATAGAGCATCCATTCTCTCACAAGCTAAGGAGTATGCTTCCGATCATTATCTGTTGGAAATCCAAGTACTTCCCAAACCTACCTTTTGTACAGATGGATTTAAATTAAGTCTTAGAATGTCCAAGTAGTCAAATCTATCCTGAGTTTCTATCCATAAAACTAGATTCTCCACTCCAGCTGAGGACATACTTCCCCAAACCATCACACGCCTACCCCCTTTTATTCCACTGTCGGTATGAGATTTTTCTTTTTTAAGCTTTCATTTTTTTTCTCCATACTTTAGTTGTTGTGTCATTCTCGAAAAGTTAAATTTGGATTCACCCGTAAAAAGTTTTCTGTCCCACAAATTTAAATCTTTACCTTTGTGTAAATATGCGAATTCCAATAGCTTCTTTTATTTTTCTATGGACGAGTGGTTTTCTCCTGATCACCCATTTGAAAAATCCATGTTGTTGTAACACCCTTCTCACTGTTATTGGGTACACATTAATTCCCCTTGCAGAAGCAACATCCTGAGCAAGATATTTAGCCGGTTTTTTTCTCACACTTAATTGTTTTAATAAATTTCACTTATCCTGATCGGTAGCTTCTGGAGGTTTACCAGTACTTGGCTGATTAAATAAACTTTTTCTTACATTATAATGTTTTTTTTAATAGTCTATACACTAGCAGGGCTTCTTTTAGGGGTTTTCACACACTCATAGCCCTTTTTTGTAAAAATGATTAACAATTTTTCGATCTGGGAATTTTATTCTGAGTCGAGCCCAACAGCGAACACATAGAACCAGATATACCTAAAATTACACTAATCCTTAGTCAGTCCTATCTCTACAAGTGTATGTTGACTTTTGTCTGAGGGCCAAATAGGTTTATTAGGTTGCCAGCTATAAAATAAAAATGGGCTGAATATTTTTATATGGATTAGCCCTAAACTGTCTCAGAATAAAACAATATTTTTTATTAAAAATCTCTATTTAGTTTAACTTTAATAAATTTGTTAAGTGTGTATAGCCTTTTATTTCCAACTGCATATTATTACGAAATATTATTTGTTTTTTTAAGAAAATAAAACACCAAAATATGCTAAAAATGATTGGGTTTTTCCAGGTCCCGCATCAATAGGAAATAGAAAATATATATGCAATCTATAAATTATGTACCATGAATTATAGAATAGACAATAATGAAAATAAAACGAGGCCATTATTATATTTCTGGTTATCTTCACTTTTGAGAGAGTTCCTGTATCAATCGTGTATATGAACGTTCTTCCTAATCATACCCTTGATCATCATTGATACATAATGACGAAATCCCATCCAAGAAACCCTAATAGTTTGTAAATATTTCATATATCTCTATAATTAGACTCACCTCTGCATATTTAGATGGAACTTCAGCTTTTTCAACTCCAACACAAATTTTACATGGTGTAGCAGCAGCCATTTGGAGTACAACTTGGCCTACACCCGATCCCAGATCAACAAAAACATCTTCATTAGTTATGTTTATTTCATCAATCATTTGGCAGACCAGATCAAAAGATGTTTCTCCATAGACCTAAAAATGAATTCAGTAAACGTCAGAAAATTCATTAATGTATCCTTGCATTTTATTTGATCATTGTAAATAGTTTACCATGTACTGATGAAACGACAATCTTGTAGTAGACTAAACTCAACATTTAACAAAAATAATCGAATGATTTACTTCATTGTAATACAATGGGTAATAAAATTGATGTAAAAGTTATTAAAACGTACCTCGGGGGAAAAAGGCTCATATTGGTTTAGTTTTTCTGGGTCATAGACTGCCTGGTTGTACACCTGCTGAAGGATGTGCCTTAAAAGACCTCTTGAAGTATTTGTATTGTGTCGAGCCAGGGAAGTTCCTTTGCTCTAAAAAAATATATATATTTATATATACATTACCAAAATGAAGAAGTGAGTTAATAATTATAATAAATAAATAATAAAGTAATATTTTAGCTAGATAGGAATAGATTGGAATTTTGATGAGACATATGACAAACATTTAAAATAATGTAAGACAATAATTATGTAGTAACTTGAATATTATTATCTCCCCCTGTTTGAGACAACCTTGTCTAAGTTTTTGACCACATTTTTTGATATCTTTTGTCCCCATGAGAAGGAAAGCGATATATGAGATTAATCCCTTGACATTGCAGGAGAGGCTCTGCACAAACTTAAGTCATGGATTTTCAAATTCGCATGAACATATTTAATTATTTGTCAACTACATTTTAATAATTTAATTGCAATTCCAGTTAATATCATACTTCGATTAAGGAAGAAATAGATGGAGGCTTATATAACCTCTCTGAGAAATGATTGTTTATCTCCTATCCAGTTTGCTTAAGATTTGGGGTATATATATATATATATATATATATATATATATATATATAACATGTTTGATGTTATTTTTCGTCGCTGGGATAGTATTTTTAGATGGAACGGCATTTTTCTCCAGCGGTGGTACTCCTCCTCACTTCTTCCCGGAATATTTCGATGGATTCATCTCCATCTTCTTCAGTCAGGTACTTGTTTCTTCCTCGGTGGTTGCCAAGGGAATGACATTTTTCTCGATCTGGGCTCCTTTTCTCCCCTCTAGCCAAAGTATCGGCGGACGAATGGTGTTGAAGCTCCCTGGTGTAGTTGGGATTCTGTCCGTTGGGAGCGCTGATGGTATTGCGTCTTTTTTTTTTTTTTTTTTTTTTTTTTTTTTTTTTTTTATTACTCCTGCTTCTATTTTCCTCGCCGTAAGGTTTTATATGTTTGATGTTATTTTTCGTCGCTGGGATAGTATTTTTAGATGGAACGGCATTTTTCTCCAGCTGTGGTACTCCTCCTCACTTCTTCCCGGAATATTTCGATGGATTCATCTCCATCTTCTTCAGCCAGGTACTTGTTTCTTCCTCGGTGGTAGCCCAGGGAGTGCATCTTTCCCTGGGCTACCACCGAGGAAGAAACAAGTACCTGGCTGAAGAAGATGGAGATGAATCCATCGAAATATTCCGGGAAGAAGTGAGGAGGAGTACCACAGCTGGAGAAAAATGCCGTTCCATCTAAAAATACTATCCCAGCGACGAAAAATAACATCAAACATATAAAACCTTACGGCGAGGAAAATAGAAGCAGAAGTAAAAAAAAAAAAAAAAAAAAAAAAAAAAAAAAAAAAAAAAAAAAAAAAAAAAAAAAAAAAAAAAAAAAGACGCAATACCATCAGCGCTCCCAACGGACAGAATCCCAACTACACCAGGGAGATTCAACACCATTCGTCCGCCGATACTGTGGCTAGAGGGGAGAAAAGGAGCCCAGATCGAGAAAAATGTCATTCCCTTGGCTACCACCGAGGAAGAAACAAGTACCTGACTGAAGAAGATGGAGATGAATCCATCGAAATATTCGGGGAAGAAGTGAGGAGGAGTACCACCGCTGGAGAAAAATGCCGTTCCATCTAAAAAAAAATATATATATATATATATATATATCCCAAATCTGGACTGTAGCCCCGCAACAGGCCACTAAGGGCCCAGAGGGGCAGATACTGTAGAGGCATCTGATTCTTGACCATACGGCACACTAGGGAGATAGTGTGGTCAGAACTATGCTCCGGCCGCCTGATTTTTCCCTTTGCAACTACCCATTAATTAATGAAAAGCTGAGTGAGCCTAGGGACGGGCTGGGGCCGCAAATCCAACCCTCGAATTACGACGCTAGAAGATAAAAAACTTTAGTGCGTTTGGCGGTGGGCCGAATGTTTGGCGTGCCTGTCACCGACGTGGAGGTAACGTCCTGTACATTGAGCTGGAGGGGTGTTTGGAGCGGTGCTTCTGCCAGGAGTTTAAGGCAGCTTGGTGTCCCTATGAGGGTGCTGAGAAGTATCACCTTGCGGGTTTTAAAGGGCTCCAGAATCATCTTCAGTCGATGGAGGACACTCCTCGCCGAGGCGGGCCGTTGAGGGTCGGTAGTCCTTTTTTATTTATTTACTTACTTGTTTTAGTTATTTATTTATCACTGTGTACCTGAGTTTATCTTAATTTGTTGTGTGTGCTTGTGAGTGTGTATGTGACGTATTTGTGATGTATTTTGTATCGGACCACGTAGATACCTCCAGAGGAGCTCTGGCCTAGTGGATGAGGTTATATGAGTTAGACCAGGTTTGTCTGTATTTGATTTATTTCTTTATTTTATTTTATTTATTTATTTAATTATATATTTTTGTTTTATATATTATTTTAATGGTATTGTTAATTTGATTATTGTTATTATTTTATGATTATCATTGTTAAGTTTCGTTATATTTTATTTATATTTATTGTTATTATTTATTAAGTTGTATTTTATGAAATTTATGGTCTTAATTTATTTAGGTCTTACAATAACCAGGCTTGTTGTGTTACCAAGCCTGAATAACGAGGGTGAAGGAGACGCCCAATTGTAAATTGACGTGTTTAGCATTTTTTTTTTTTTTTTTTGTGATAAATATACATTCATCCATGTGAATTGTATCTCCTAATAATAATAAAAAAAATACATATACCAATATTTTTTTTTTTTTAATGTTTTCCGGTAGTGGGGTTGCTTAATTCCAGAAGGTGAAACAAAATTCAGTCTTCCCACAAATTTTCTTTATTTTGCACTAGGCCTTTCAACACAAATGTGCCATCATCAGGTGCTCGCATGCATGTTCGTTTATGTTGTTACAGCATAATGCTGTTCCGGTAGAAACTCGACAAGCTGTATTCATTTTTTGATGTTTTCCGGTAGTGGGGTTGCTTAATTCCAGAAGGTGAAACAAAATTCAGTCTTCCCACAAATTTTCTCTTTTTGCACTAGGCCTTTCAACACAAATGAGCCATCATCAGGTGCTGAATTTTGTTTCACCTTCTGGAATTAAGCAACCCCACTACCGGAAAACATCGAAAAATGAATACAGTTTGTCGAGCTTCTACCGGAACAGCATTATGCTGTAACAACATAAACGAACATGCATGCCAGCACCTGATGATGGCACATTTGTGTTGAAAGGCCTAGTGCAAAATAAAGAAAATTTGTGGGAAGACTGAATTTTGTTTCACCTTCGGGAAATATACCAATATATTCGAATGACCAATTTTAGTGACCTATGAATTAACAAACTTGGACATTTTTCGTCAACACTTCCGGATTGTAACATCGGGTTCACGTCATAGCTTTCCTCCTCATTAGGAGTACATGCATTCTTGATCTAAAATGCAGTTAATAAGTGTATTTCACGTTTAAAAGGCCGTAAATTTAAAAACGAACTACATGGAGTTGCATTTATTTATTTATTTTTTTTTTGCAGTAATTGCATTTATTTGAGTTTGGAGTAAAATTTGACGAGTGGTTAAGTCGATGGATGAGGCTACAGCAAACGCAAATAGGTCAATTCTAAATACAGCGGCTGCGGGTTGAAACGGTCCCAACCCAGCCGCTTTTAACAAACCCTATATATAATTGTCAACAAGGCAGCTTTAGAATATTCTAACAAAATACAGTTTTTTTTTTTAATGATTATTTAATATTTCGTTTTTTTTTTGTTTTTTTTTGTTTTTTATTATTATTTAATTTTTATTCTAATATCAATTTATAGTAATTGTAAATGTCTCCATATTGTAACAAACAACAACATCAATAACTATTAAATGAGAACTTTAATACGTTAAGTACCCTCTTGGGTCTTACTTTCACAGGGTGACCATGACCCATTGTGGTTGATATTGCCCTTAATACAAAAAAAAAGAAAAAAAAAAAAAAAAAAAAAAAGGCAGCTTTATCCTACTAGCTAGTAATATGTGCATCATTTTCGCAATTAATTTCATCAATGTTTTAAACTTCTTTAGAAACTGAATATGAAAAAAGACAAATTTTCAGAGGATGATATGTAGAGTGGAACATTTTTATTTTAGTAAACCGTCAAATCAGTGCTGTCCACTACCCACGATTTTCTAATCGTTTTCGAAATATTTAAGAAAATATACTAAAATGCTAGGACTGTTCCTTTCTGTTAATAAAATAGATTTTTTCTAATTTATTCTCAACTCCATTGGTAACCAAAATTTAAATATCTTTGTTTAGATATATGTCACACATCTATAAAACGTTTCAACTGAATCCATTGTTTCTAGGTAACCAAACTTAGGAAAGCTATTTCTATTCACACAACGGTTACAGAAATCGCCTTAAGGGTGCGTTTAAACTAGGATAGTTATTGCAGGATATTTATATCAGAGAGAAATTCTGAATTATGTAAACCATGTAGAATTTATGTCAGACATAAATTTTACATGGTTTACATTAGTGTGTCGTACTTGTTTTACAGCCCTGACGAAGGCTTGAATTTCAAGCCGAAACGTGGACATACAATAAAACCCATTTTCACATAAAAATGTATTTTACGCACTTTCCTCCGAAGGAAAGTAGCTATTGAGGTTGGACTCATGACGGAATTTTTGAAAAATTTCTTCAAATCTTTATCGATCCTACCTAGTAGACACCAAAAATGACCCCCGTTAAAATGTATACATATATATATATATATATATATATATATATATATATATATATATATATACACCCCCCCTTTTCCTCCTAGAGTTGTTGGAATTTCGAAATGAAACTTGGTAGGTCTTAGTTATGTTGCATGAGGTTTCTTTTAAAGGTTTAGTTGAGTTTGTAACATTCTCCAGTTTTTCTCCAGCGCATCTAACTCTTGATTTTCTAATGGCGGCAGGTATTTTTTATGACAAATTCTGATAGAAAATTTAATTTTAAGACTAATTTATTCCTAGACATCTATTGATCCGACGCACGGTTTGCGCGTAAAACGCAAAAAACTGAAAACTATCGCCCTTTTGTAGACAAATTCCTATTTATCAATGAAACCAAGCCTTGTACGTAAAAACACCTCTATACAAACGTTGTAGCCTATTAATTTTCCTTTCAGATGATACCAAGATCAAAGTTGTAGATTGAATATTTAACGGGATATTATGAATGAAAAATATACCTTAAAAGTTTTAAAAAATAACAATTCAGAAAATCGATATGAATAGAAAAAAATAGCTGTCATAAACAATAAAAAAAAAGTAAATACAAATTATTATAAAACAGAACAGAATAAATTTCTCTTTCCATATGAAATTATTATTACATTAAACGACAAACTAAAAAACAAATTTCCCTTTGTTTAAAAAAAAAAGTAATCAGTTTCCAAAGAAAGTTACATTGTTTAAAAAAATATTAACTTCACTAAATATGGCGAAAATCATTTTAAATGTTCAAAATGTCCACCTTCAACATTAATACATTGCACAAGTCTCTTCGGGAAATCGTCCTGAGCATTTAAAATCTCATCTATTTTTAATTGTGCAACTGACCGAGTTATCCGATCCATCATGTCCTCTTTATTTTGGGGCCTCTGATGGTACACCTGGGCTTTTAATCTACCTCGATACAAACGTTGTAGCCTATTAATTTTCCTTTCAGATGATACCAAGATCAAAGTTGTAGGTTTAATATTTAACGGGATATAATGAATGAAAAATATACCTTAAAAGTTTTAAAAAGTAACAATTCAGAAAATCGATATGAATAGAAAAAAAAAGTAGCTGACATAAACAATAAAAAAAAGTACTTATTTACTTTATGAAAAAAAGTATATAAAAAATATTATAAAACAGAACAGAATAAATTTATTTTTCCATATGAAATTATTATATCATAAAACTAAAAAAAAAAAAATTTGGCTTTGTTTTCATTCATAATACCCCGTTAAATATTTAATCTACAACTTTGATCTTGGTATCATCTGAAAGGAAAATTAATAGGCTACAACGTTTACATTGAGGTGTTTTTACGTACAAGGCTTGGTTTCATTGATAAATAGGAATTTGTCTACAAAAGGGCGATATTTTTCAGTTTTTTGTGTTTTACGCGCAAAGATGTCTTGGAATAAATTAGTCTTAAAATTAAATATTCTACCAGAATTCGTCATAAAAAAATACCTGCCGCCATTGGGAAATCAAGAGTTAGATGCGCTGGAGAAAAACTGGAGAATGTTACAAAGTCAACTAAACCTTCAAAAGTAACCTCATGCAACATAACTAAGACCTACCAAGTTTCATTTCGAAATTCTAACAACTCTAGGAGGAAAAGGGGGTGGACACATATACTGGGACACCCTGTATATATATATATATATATATATATATATATATATATATATATATATATATATATATATATATATATATATATATATATATGTGTGTGTGTGTGAGTGTGTGTGTGTGTGGGGGGGTCTGTTAACACGATAGCGGCCAGTTTTTGTTTTTTCTTCACGAAACGTGGTATATAGCGTTCAATTACCAAACGATTGAACGAGTTCGTTAACCACCAAAATCGGTCCACCGGGAGGGGGGAGTTTACCCCGGACCCAAAACACTATTTTGACCATGCCAGCTCGGTATTCGTTATGTTGAGAGAGAAATACGTTGTAAAAATAAACTAAATTGGTTCATTAGGAGGGGGGGGGGGGGGTTACTCCGGACCCACAATACCAATTTGCCACTACCAGCCGTAATTTTTGTAACATTTCAACGAAACTCGGTATTCGTGGTGGTAATCAACAGAGAAAAATGGGTTGTAAAAATAAACTAAATCGGGTTATTTGGAGGGGGGTTTACTCCGGACCTAAAGTACTAATATACTCATACCAGTTGTAATTTCTGCTGTATTGTTACGAAACGCGATATACGTCGTGGGTATCTCATGAGAAAGAAGTGTTGTAAAAATGAAGTAAATCGGTCTTTTGGAAAGGAGGGTTTACTTTAAACTCTGTTTCATTAGAATTAGCCCGCCAGACGCAGGTTCCCAAAGCCGCCGCGAGGAGCGCTATCTCCCACTAGGGGTACTGTATCCTGTTCCTGCGTCAGATCAAAAGACGGAATATGAAGTTTTTGTGTATTTATTAAGTAGTGTAGTATCATTTATAAACATAACTCTGAAAGCAAATTAATTACAAAATATTTAATTGAACTATAAATGAACTATACCACGAAAAGAGGGAGACCCTTTACAAGTGAATCTCGAAACGTATTAAAGAAATACTTATTTCTTATTTTTTTTTTTTATTTTTTTTTTTTTACGGCGCATCTACATCTAGGTCATTAGCGCCGACATCCAGGGTGCAGCGAGGAATTTTACCATCGAGCCGTGGGATGATAAAATTCCTGCCAAATTCATGTTGGGTTGGGTGGGAGTAGTCATTGTGAGTCATGCCTTAACGTACGCCCATACACACGTGAATAATAAATTAATATTTCATATTTTGAATGAAAGAAATTCTGCATATATTTTTGTCTATATAAATTCAGTATAATTATTTTAAACCGGACGGAGTAAGAGAGGAAACGCCTCCCCATCTGTAGGGCAGGATTGTTGCTGGAATCAATAAGCTCCTAGCGACCAGCGGGAAAGGTTAAGCAGATCTACTTCGGTAGAATCGATATCTCGTCCCTCGCAAGGCTCGGCCTCCTAGAGGTTCTCCTTTAAGGTACAACTACACCCCGTCTCGACCTTCTCGACGCAGTGATTTCAGTAAACTTTCGAAAAGTTACTGTCCACGTACAACGATATTGTAAACGTTTTCGATAAATTTAAGAAAATTCCAAATGATCATGTCTGTAAATATCTCTTTTCCTAATACATCCAGAATCTTAGTTTGGATGGATGTCAAACGCCCGGAAAAAGTTTAAATTGAGTCCAAGGTTTTTGAGTAACCAAAATGAAAACTAGTTTTATCCACTTTTCTCAAAAAAAGGTTACAGATTCTCCTTAAAATAGGGTTCAATCGTTTTCCTGCGCAAGGATACCTGGAGGCCTATAAATGATAAGACATAACCCCTACGGTTTTTTTTCGCTCGAAATACGCCACAAAAATGTGTTTCGTCGGGTGGATTCTCCTGGTTAACAAACTTGAGCTTTTAAATTTGGTAAAGTATTTTGTTACCAAATTTTATCAAAAGTGGTCCATTTTTGGAAGTCCAACACAGCTCAAAGGAAGAAACGCGGTGCATTTAATAACTAAAACTAGAGGTTAAAAAAGAGATGCAGAGATCAGGTTGATCTTTTTCACGGGAAACCAAGCTTGGGCGTACATAATGGGGGGGGGGGCTGAGGTGGCTGTCCCTCTCGAAATTTTTATTTAGTTTTTGATCGATAAAAACATTAAAAATAAATTAAATAAGGGTCACTTAGTTCAGAAAAAATATTTTCTTTGGGTGTAATAGCGTTTTAGTTGGCTATTCCAATTTCTAGACAGTTAGTGTTCCATACCCCTCAAATTCTCCCAGCCCCTCACCACGGAAATTATTTTCTATATACGCCTATGGAACCAAGGCCTGTATTTCCTTACTAAAACTAGGGGTTAACATTCCCTAAGAGATACAGAGGTCGTGTTTAGTATTTGTGGAGAAGAATCAAAATCTTATTCGTGATAAAACAATAGGTTAAAGTTCCCTGAGAGATGGAGGTGTTGTGGAGAGCTTTTCCAGGCCATAACCAAGATCTTCAATAAAACGAGGACTTCACATTTCAGAAATTGTAGTAGGGCATTGTCTCATAACGTGTGGTGCACTTCCTCAGGAGAACTTAACTATTCACATCAAGGAACTATGACCAGTTTTAGATTCTTCCAAAATGATCGTACATTCACACAATGGCTCAAATCACCAAGGTCATATACTTCGTACAAATCCAGCATTTTCACCATCCAAGTAGCTCCATTAACTCAACTCCAGTGGTTGGAACTCACCTTAATAAACAAAATTATTCTAAATCTTCAAAACCTTAGGAAGGTATATACAATTGACAAGCTTCGGTCGTCTAGTTAAAAAACTACATTTCTTAGATAAATGTTTATATCTAACGTTTTTTAAACGAAAGTATAAACTTCCGTAGGATTCAGTTCTCTCTTTTCTTATCGATAAAAATACAATACATTTTTTGTCTATACAGTGTAGTTGTATTACCCATAAGACCGAATCCGGACAATATCTACGCCCGCTGTATCAAAGGTCAATGATCTCCTCCCAACTAAAATGCCTACAATTTTATCCAATATTTCCTATCGCTCAAAGTAGCCTCCAATCAAAGTACAAGAGAACTATTATGCACAAGTTTAAGCATCTCTAATTTCATTATTGCCTTAAGTAGTAAAAAAAAAAAAAAAATGTTTTTAATTTGGACACGTATCGAAAGCTGCTGTCAATGGAAGCAAGAAGATAACCGATATTAGAATAGTTATGATCAATAAGATATCTTCGCGGGAATGGCAGAAGAGCTATGGCGGAACTATGGAGAGAGAATGTAGGGCAGACAGATCAATAAAAGCCACCGTCGTTGTATATTCTGGGCTTGAGTTGGTAAACATGGGAGGCCTTGACATCCCATACTCTTTCCTCAGCCCTTTCCTCTGTTGGGAGAAGGGTTAGGGACAATGGTGGAAACAAGAGGTGAGAATCTGGGGTAGTCTGATCAATGTACGCCACCGACGGTGCATATAGTAGCCCTGAATTGGCAAACATAAGAGGCCTCGACATCCCATTCCCTAGGACGTTTCTCAGCCCTATCTTCTGTCAGTAAGTGTTCGTGGTACCAAGATGGGAGAATTTAGGGTGCGTTTACATCTGAAAATTCTCGCAGGAAATATATCTCAGGTGTCGGATATACTAATTATGATAATTATATATCCAACACCTGAGATATATTTCCTGCGAGAAGTATCAGATGTAAACGCACTCTAAGGCAGACAGATCTTTAAGAGCCAATGTCGCTATTTATTGTATAATGTCCTTTGGTGGTGACATGGGGACCTGGATGTCCCTTTCTATAACACTTTCCTTTGCTCAGTCGGGAAATAGGAGATTAACATGGGAGGAACTAAGTGGGGAGAATCTAGGGCACGTAGGACAATAGAGCTCGCGAACACATATTCTGGTCCTGAGTTGGTAAGTATGAAATCCCGATAGTTTCTTCCTCTTAAATTTTCCTCTCTGTCAGAAAATCGTTGTGGAGTGATTTTGGAAGTGTAGCAAGAGTGTAGAGCATGCAGAAGAATAGACGCATGTCATAATGTAGACAAGACCTGTGATTGTAAACGTTGTTAGCTTTTACATCCCTTCTTCTTCCTTTCCATTCCGCTTCCCTATGCCCAGCCGGAAAATGGGAGAGGCGTGATGTTGGAAGTGTAGCGTGAGTATAGAGCAGGCAGAAGAATAGAAGCATGTATTGATGTACACAAGACCTGCGTTTGTAAACATTTTCAGCTTTTACATCCCTTCTTCTTCCTTTCCATTCCGCTTCCCTATGCCCAGTCGGGAAATGGAAGAGGAGTGGTGGTGGAACTAAGTGGGGAGAATCCAGGGCAGACAGATCAATAGAAGCCGCCGTCGCTATATATACTGGCCCCGTGTTGATAAACATGGGAGGCCTTGACATCCCTTCCTCTTACATTTTACATCCAAACCCGACGTCGAAAAATTCTCAATCCGTATGTACAAAAGATCAATCTGTAAAGGTCGAGATAGAATTATGGTTAATATTCGTGCAACCTTACAAAGTTAATTTTCTAAAAGTAGGACGCATCCAGTGTTTTTTTAAAGCTCGAACGTCTTTAGATGTAAATCGTTACGCTTCTCAGCCTTACTGAGAAGTAACCGTCAAACGCGTTTCCGCCCTACACTTGGTCATGACGTCGCCAGTGGTGGCAAAAGCCCGATTTTTGGGGAAAACCTGTAAGTACTTGAATCTTTCTTATTTATGTATTATTTTGAAGTATTTTTTTTGTTCTGAGTCGATAGAATAATTATTTTGGATGATAAACGGGGTTTTTGCTGCAGACTGTGAAACCAAACAATCCAACAATGAGATCAATTTGTGATAGGACGACAAATATAGCATGGGGGGTTATATTCATGACCAAATACAACATGTTATTGCTGGAGTGTGGGACTTGCAGCGCAAAATATATTCGGGTACCTGAACAAAGTGTGAAAAAATAATTCAAGTATAGACGATTCACAATTCCAAACTCCTCTGTCCTGACACGATACACTAAGCTCACATTCATTAAATTTCAGGTAATTCGATTTTTGATGGAGCGATTTCATTAGAAGAAATGCGTGCATAAAATTCGAAAGTGTCGGTTTTTTGCAACGTATATTTTTTTTTTTTTTTTTTTATTTTTTTTTATTTTTTTTTTTTTTTTTTTTTATTTATTTTTTTACGGCACATCTACATCTAGGTCATTAGCGCCGAGCAACGTATATTGTTAATATATAAACAATAAAAATAACTTACCAAAGCCACCATGCTGTCTATGGCTTTATTAAAGCGATCACACAGATTTTTCATGCTATCATAGCTGAAACAAAAAAAAAAAAAAGTTTATTAATAGCAAGAAAAAGTGAACTTGAAAAATGTTTCGTGTTTGGATCAGAAAAAATGAATCGTACAAAGGCATAATTATAAATCCACTATTTAATATACAGGACCTGTAAGTGACTTAACCCTTTAAATACTAAGCCCGCGGTGTTGTTACGTGCCTCAGTTGGTAGAAACGCGCCCGACGATTTAAACCTCCACTGCTGCAAACTTTACGTTTTCAGTCCTTGTTTTTTAGATCCGGGTTTCGGACCGGCACTGGCAGCGTTAAAAAATTGTAAATTTTGTATGGCCTATTTGCAATATAAATTTACTTTGTAATTTTTTTAATACAATAAATACTAACTAATTTTTCCCTCCCTCATTGAGTTTTGCGATATGCAACAGTATCTGTACGAGGTAAATTTTAAAGCAAGGGTGTGGACATAGAGTAACATCGCACAGGGGTGTTGAGGCTGGGTTTTAAAAAGTACTTTATGGCAGCAGAATTCGGCAAAACTGCACTGAAATGCCCTCTATTATGGCCAACAGGCATCGCCAAGGTAAAAGGGGTTTAAGTGTTTAGGTGTCTAGTAGATAAACGATAAAGAGCCAGAACGTCTATAGGAATCGTCCACAGCAGGGGCTCATCAGCTTTCGACTTGTCCAGCAGGCGTCCACAGCAGGGGCTCATCAGCTTTCGACTTGTCCAGCAGGCGTCCGCATCAGGGGCTTGGCATCTTTCGACTTGTCCAGCAGGCGTCCGCATCAGGGGCTTGGCATCTTTCGACTTGTCCAGCAGGCGTCCACAGCAGGGGCTCATCAGCTTTCGACTTGTCCAGCAGGCGTCCGCATCAGGGGCTTGGCATCTTTCGACTTGTCCAGCAGGCGTCCGCATCAGGGGCTTGGCATCTTTCGACTTGTCCAGCAGGCGTCCGCATCAGGGGCTTGGCATCTTTCGACTTGTCCAGCAGGCGTCCGCATCAGGGGCTTGGCATCTTTCGACTTGTCCAGCAGGCGTCCGCATCAGGGGCTTGGCATCTTTCGACTTGTCCAGCAGGCGTCCGCATCAGGGGCTTGGCATCTTTCGACTTGTCCAGCAGGCGTCCGCATCAGGGGCTTGGCATCTTTCGACTTGTCCAGCAGGTGTCCGCATCAGGGGCTCATCAGCTTTCGACTTGTCCAGCAGGCGTCCGCATCAGGGGCTTGGCATCTTTCGACTTGTCCAGCAGGCGTCCGCATCAGGGGCTTGGCATCTTTCGACTTGTCCAGCAGCTATTTAAAACGCGAAGCTGAGATTAAACCCAGAACCACCCGGTTTTGCTCTGTTCACAATTACGCTAGCCGTAATTCATGGAATCATAATTATTTATTAACCATGACAATTTTGACCCTGACAACTTGATACTGAAAGTATTTAAAAGAAATGAACTATAATCGATCGAACTATGAATCATCACATTGGCAAAGAGGAAGCTAAACATATGATACTGAGTCAATAGTGCTATGAATGATAACATTCAAATTTCAGACATTGCTTATTATTCAAAATGAATAGAAACAGTCAAAATGTGTTGGTAATGTCAGTTTTCCCAATAACTGAAATTCCTTTAATTGCTAAACAATCTGATTAGCAAGATTCCGACTTATTAGGCCTAATAACGCGAAATTGTATGTACTGCCATTTTTTTTGTACGAATTGCGTGAAAAAAAAACCATTGGGCGGATTCGGCAGGCTAAGGAACCTTCGTTATGGGAGGCTATGTGCCATATAAAATTAAAATCGGACAATTTCTGTAAATGCTAGAGCCCATATATATATATATATATATATATATATATATATATATATATATATATATATATATATATAACAAACATTGCGGCTGGTAGTGGCAAAAAGTTAATTTGGGTCCAGACTAAACCCTCCCCCTCCTCGTGAACTGATTTAGTTTAGTTTTAATGATAATTCTATGAATCCTAGAACGAATACCGAGTTTCGTTTTAATACGACAAAAATTGCGACCGGTATCGGCAAAGTACTACTTTGGGTCCGGAGTACCCCCCCCCCCCCCCCACACACACTCCAGATCGACCGATTTTGTTGGTTAACGAACTTGCTTAAACGTTTGCTAGGGGAATACTATATACCAAGTTTCGTGACGAAAAAACAAAAGCTCTGGTGTGTATCGTGTTAACGATAATTTATCAAATGTTGGACGTGATTCATTACATTGGCATAACATTTTTATTTGTGAACACCTTGACATGAAACCAACACTAAATGCTAAGTCGGTTTTCACTGATATACTGTGGTATATCAGTCAAAACCGCATCAAAATCGGATAAGCCGTTTCTGAGATAAGCGTGCACAAACGCTTGACCAAACAGACAAAAAACATTGTTTAGGGTGGTATTGCGTTGGTAAAGGCCCCAATAATATTTTTTCTCATATATTTTCCATGTACAGACAGCGATACTACATTTTAGCGCGGTTCCTCCCTCCCCCATAGGGAGGAACCCCGCTTATAAGGTTGATACAATGAAACAATCCGGAAGTGCCGACAAGACAATTTCGCGTTTCAGAACCCCTAGAGACCGAAAATAACGGTGGTTCAAATTTGTAGGAAATATATATATATATATATGTATATATTTATATATATATATATATATATATATATATATATATATATATATATATATATATATATATTTGTCTGTTCGCTCTCTAGCTCGAAGACGAATGGTCCGATTTTGATGAAATTTGGTACAAAAATCAGTCGTCCAATATGAAAGATCAAGTTCGTTAACCAGCAAAATCCGCCCACTGGAAGATGGAGTTTGGGGCGAAATTCGCGCAGAAAAAATCGTAACGCTTACGTTTTTGAGTTCATAAGCTTGTAAGTACTCTTTTTATAGGCTTCTTGGGCTAGGAAAACGAATGAGACCATTTTCAAGGCGATAGCTTTAACCATTTTCGAGAAAATTGGAAAAATAGTTTTTGAAGATGATTTTATCTGTAGAATTATTACTATAGTAAAAGAACACAGGAATGTGTGAAAATATTTGATATTTTCCAATTCATTGAAACGTATGAAATGAAGTATCGGTAGAAGAGGATTCTAGGGTCTTGCGGACCTGACCCCAGGTATAGCCAGCCATAAAACCCTTTGAACAAAGGCCGAGGAAAATATTATCTGTTTCTATTCTATGCTTTTTAAATGAGAATAGGGATATGAACAGGAACCGGGGTCTCCCGTGGTCTAATGGCTAGCGCCTTGGATTCATAAGCGGGAGATGGTGGGTTCGATTCCCAACCTCCGGCAGGAATTTTATCATCCCACGGCTCGCTGGTGAAATTCCTCGCTACACCCTGGATGTCGGCGCTAATGACCTAGATGTAGATGTGCCGTAAAAAAAAAAAAAAAAAAAAAAAAAAAAAAAAAAAAAAAAAAAAAAAAAAAAAAAAAAAAAAAAAAAAAAAAAAAACTGGAACCGTGCTAAGATGACGCAGTTCCTGCGAGTCGGACTTTTTATTATATGCATGCTTTTTAACATACCAAATTCAACCTTTTCCAAATCAAATTAATTTTCCCTATTTCTACCTTTTATTTAAGTAAATAAGAACTAGATTATTTCAACATTTACCATATTTCTCGAAACTGTAGTAGTTAGTTGTTTCTATGAACAGAATTTATGACTATGCAGGAGGCCTTAGAGGGTACATATTACGACGGATACAGAAATCTTTAAGGGTTAAATTATACATACACACGATTTTATTTTAACTAAAGATTATGAAATGTGGATATTTATCATCCATACTTTAGGATATCGAGATCGGGTAGTCATTTTCTCGCCACAGAGAGGAAGAAAACACGCTACAAATGAATAAAAAACGTATTTACGACGTTGTTCCAAAACGTACTTCCTCACTGTGCATAACACTCAATATACAATATACGTATTATCTTTCCCTTTTACATTTCACAAGAGGCTCTATTTCGAATTTGTTTATCGGGTCGTTTCGTCATATTTTGTCCTCAAGATTCGAAGACCCAATTCAGAGAAATAAGTTATTTCGTTTTTAATATAATAAAAAACAGTCATTATATCTTCCTAATGATCTTTCAGATATTTACAGAATTTTCAGGAAGTATGCTCGCGTCCTCCACGACGAAGGAACAAAAACAACGAAGGAAGGGAATTCAATGATTGCAAATCATTACATAAGGCGATAAGGGAAAATCAACAAGGTCATATAAGGTTCAAACAAGAGCAATGATTCACTAGAATCGATCCAATGACTCTAGGTCATTTACTTAAACATTTTTACTTATTATGAGAACATTTTTTCTGATACTGCCGAATATTGACGTCTGATCCAATCTAATGACACAGATTGTTGATCAGAGGAGGATGTATTTGCATAATGGATGTGGATTGTTAGTCAGAAGGCAATCTGGTGGTACTTCTGTTTTGGGATGTTCTGTTGTGAAGGAAATATGCTAATAATGTAGGGTAATCGATATTTTCTATAGATTCGAATCGAAATGAAAATATCTATCTACAAAAAAGATCGTTTAGTTCAGATCGATTCAAAAGATTGATCTTCTAAGCTCAGAAGATCGATCTATCGTATCAATCGATCTTCGATAGGACCGATCTTCGATATTGATCGATTTAACTATTACTTACAATTACCTATGAAATTCGTATTTCATTTCAATTCGAATCGTTTCTCATTCGAGAATCACCCACCACTACTACGAATCGACCTAAATAAGTCGGTTTGAATGCTTGATAATATGAAAAATATATCTGTATCGTAAAAGTAGAACAATTTACGACTATTTTTCATCAAAAATAATATATAAGGAAAGTACTACTGTTAATTCATATTAAAATATTTGGGTATTATTACATATATGTTTATCAAATGAGAAAAAATTGAATAATATAATAATAATGGAAAAATGGATATAAGAATTAAGACACAGTTTGAAACCTTATTTGTATTATATTACCTCCTTCCCTGTATTTGGAGAAACGGAGGGTATTGAGTCGTAGTATAATGTTATTGTTGCATGGGCGTATATAAGGGGGGGGGGTTGAGGGGGCTGCAGCCCCCCCCCCCCCCGAAATGTTGATTTGAGCGGTAAAAATTTCATAAAACCCTTAAAAATAAATTAAATGAGATCATTTAGTTCATAAAACATATTCTATTTTGGGTGTAATAGCGTTTAAGTTGGCTAAAACTCTTCCAAGATCTAAATTGTTAGTATTCCATACACCGGAAATGGACTCAGCCCCCCCCCCCGAAATTTTCCCAGCCCCCTCCGAAATTATTTTCTATATACGCCCATGTATTGTTGTATTAAAAGTCGATGAAAACTAAATATGGCAACTTATGATGTGAGAAAGAGTAATAAAAAGTCCGACTCGCAGGAACTGCATCATCTTAGCGCGGTTCCGTTCTTATCCCTAGTGTCATTTGTAAAGCTTGAAATACAAACAGTTTTTATTGTGGTCTGACCTTTCTTGAAATACTTTTATGGCCCCAGATACGTAACGGATGACAAGGGTACTTTCTTGAAATACTTTTATGGCCCCAGATACGTAACAGATGACAAGGTTACCCTTTCCTGTAAACATGACTCCCCGCCTTCTCAACGTCCACTCTAGACAAACACTCGGACCAAAACGTTTCTAATTTTCTTGTCTTCTTTTACAATAATAATAATTTTATAGATAAATGCAATTTAAAATAAAACAACAACCAATTAAAGGGTTCTCCCGTGGTCTAGTGGCTAGTGCCTTGGATTCATAAGCGGGAGATGGTGGGTTCGATTCCTACCTCCGGCAGGAATTTTCTCATCTCAGGGCTCGCTGGAAAAATTCCTCGCTGCACCCTGGATGTCGGCGCTAATGACCTTAGATGTAGATGCGCCGTAAAAAAACAAAACAAAAAAAACAACCAATTAAAAAAGTAAGTTAAACAACGACAAAAACCCGTTCAAAAGAACAAAACAAACACGTTTGAAATCTTAAGCACTTATTTTTCCGATTGACATCGCTTAGCAAAATTTTCTTTACAACCTTTTTTGTAGAGAATTTAGTAAGCTTTCGTGCGATCACCTTCCTAACCTAATAAGCACGTTTCCTCCCTGTGAGAAACTTGAACTTCCTCCTTGAAGAACTTCGAGTATCAAGTAAACAAATATATTCGCATATCCCGTTGTTATTCAAACACCTGATTAATCTAATGTCGTGTTAATTTAAGAGACATTTTGCCAAAACAGATTCCAGATAGAGAAGGGCGTGAAAGTGAATTAATTTCGGGATTGTATATGAATGCGTTCTGCTAGTTTCATTTACATTTATGTCAAGGTGAAAGGGTTCCACCGATTTCTCCCCATAAATGACTAATTATTAAGTACGGCCTAAAATTATATATATATATATATATATATATATATATATATATATATATATATATATATATATATATATAGTCGAGGAATTTTCTCATCTCACGGCTCGTTGAGAAAATTCCTCGCTGCATCAGGGATGTCGGCGCTAATGGCCCAGATATCGGAGCGCCGTGAATAAAAAGCGAAACAAAAAAAAAAACCAAAAAAACTAGGAAATAATTTGCTAAATCTGCAATTTGGGAGAGAGTGATACCATGCTCCATTTCTTGGTCATGTACAGCTCTTAAATAATTAGGGATGTTCAGGAAAATACATAAACGGCCCTAAAGTAATATCATTACTGACGACCGAGGACAGATACAAGGTGGCCGGATACGAACCCATTGTAACCATGGACGGAGAAACACTAAAGGACAAATTTATCGAAATGTTATTGCCACTAGAAGTGCATTATTAAGCCACTGTATTGTAAGGGGGCATGTGAAGGGAAGGATAGGACATGGGCGTATATAGGAAATGATTTCGGAAGGGGGCTGGGAAAATTTCGGGGGGGGGGGGCTGGGACCATTTCCGGTGTATTGAATACTAATAATTTAGAATTTGGAATAGTTCTAGGCAATTAAAACGCTATTACACCTAAAATAACATATTTTGTATGAACAAGTGATCTTATTTAATTTATGTTTAAGGGTTTTATGACACATTTTTACCATCAAACCAAAATGTCGGGGGGGGGGGGGGGCTGCAGCTCCCTCAGCCCCCCTTATATACGCCCATGGGATAGTAGGAACATAACTAATTACCGAGAAGGCTGCAGAGTGGCGGATTCCCGCTTACAAACATTATATAACAAGATAAACCTCGCCACAATGTTTATTCTACGCTACGTTCCGTTCAGCGACTGCAGATTAAGGGGTAAGAAAGGAAGCTTTCCAGCGCACAGTGGTCCGTTTTCAACAATCATGGTGAAAAAAAAAACTTTTTATTTGTAGCAATTTCTTGTTATCCTTTTTTTCTGGAGTATTTCTGAGAAATATTTATGAATATATTCTTATCTATCACACATTCATATAATCGTGTAGCCGTTCAAAGCTAACAAATTAGAACTTGGAATTGTTAGCCAACTAAAACGCTATTACGAAAAAAAAAATTCTAAACTAATTGATATTATTTAATGAATTTTGGACGTTTTATGACAAATTACAGATTAAGCCAAAATTTCGGGGGAGGGCTGCAAAACTCCCTTATATATGCCCATGGGTTGTTTTGAATTACATTGAAAAGTAAAATGAATATTATAGTAAAAGAAGGTATGTAAACGAGGATTGTGTGTGTAATATAGTTCTCCTCTTTGTATAAAGCTTGCAGTAGTGAAACAAAAAGGTGGATATCATTTATATACTTAGGTTTATTTCATATAAACATATGTATATACTGACGTATTAGCTTCACCAGATTAGAGAAGTGGGTCTCGTTCAGTGATCTGGATCATGAAATGAGAACTCAATTGAAGTTGTGGCATTATGGCGACGGAAAGAGCATTTATTAATTAAATTAATTAACTTATTAAACTTGAGCGAGCGTAGAGAGAGCGGAAACGCATAGCAATTAACATAAGTGCTACTGGTTTCCTAGGTTATATAACATTAGCAATTTCGTTAATGGCATAATTGCTATGCGTTTCCGCTCACTACGCTCGCTAAAGGTTATATCGAAACTCTAGTCAATCCAATTCGTTGATAATAAAGATCACTGGTTTTCGGTGGAAAATGGGCCAATATGCTAGTTAAGAATAGTTTGGTAACCTTTCCAACTGTCTGAATGGCATCTTTTTTATAGGTAAATCCCAAATACTCATTTTCCTAGCGGAAAGAAGAACATCTCAAAGGACAGAAACAACACTAAGAAATCAAACAAGAAACAATGAATAGAACTTGCGTAAAAAACACAAATCTAAAAGTAAATCGCATTGAAAACAGTAAGTGAACAAAACTGTTACTAGAAGGGAGAACCAATCGAATTGCCCATAGGAATAAGCCAATAGAAATGCCTCCGCTGATGATCCAGATCACTGAACGAGACCCACTTCTCTAGCCTGGTGAAGCTAATACGGTAGTACCGTATATGCATACATCGGATCACCTAACCGCTTAATTGCGTCATCGTTATTCAGCATTCAAAACGGTAATTCGACAACAGTAATAATAATTATTTTGAAGCCACCAAGAGAAGACGGTGTACGAAAAGAAATCTGGAATGCTTTGAGACTGCCGTAAATATCTTGTTGTTCCTTGGGAGCTACACACTTCCAGCGCTATGAGCTCAGCAGAGGGACGGGGAAGATGCTAATAATAACTTTAAAGGGATAGAGTCAGGAGCGTTTATAAAAGGATGTGGCAATATTTTGGAGCTGCTATAATTGTCTGCTTGGTTCTTGGCAGCTACACACTTCCAGCAATCCTCCCAGATACTGCCTTCTGGATCATTTCCACGGGGATGTATTCACGTCTTTAGATTTTGCTCAAGAAAAGGGATTCCTTAATGAACAGGTGCTTTAGAGTTCCTAGATATTCTACGATCTCTGGCTTTAGTATCATAAAGGCATATAACCATCTCCTCCAACATGTCTCTAGAGCATGAATCAATAAAGGCTTATAACCATCTCTTCCAACATGTCTCTAGAACAAGAATCAATAAAGGAATATAACCATCTCCTCCAACATGTCCCTAGAACATGAATCAATAAAGGAATATAACCATTTCCTCCAACACGTCTCTAGAGCATGATTCAATAAAGGCATATAACCATCTCCTCCAACATGTCTCTAGAGCATGAATCAATAAAGTCTTATAACCATCTCTTCTAACATGTCTCTAGAACAAGAATCAATAAAGGAATATAACCATCTCCTCCAACACTTCTCTAGAACATGAATCAATAAAGGCATATAACCATCTCCTCCAACATGTCTCTAGAGCATGAATCAATAAAGGCTTATAACCATCTCTTCTAACATGTCTCTAGAACAAGAATCAATAAATGCATATAACCATCTCCTCCTTTTTGTCCCTAGATCATGAGTTAATGAAAGCATATAACCATCTCCTCCAACATGTTTCTAGAGCATGATTCAATAAAGGCATATAACCATCTCCTCCAACATGTTTCTAGAGTATGATTCAATAAAGACTTATAACCATCTCTTCCAACATGTCTCTAGAACAAGAATCAATAATGGCATCTATCCATCTCCTCCCGCCTGTCCCTCGAGAATGAATGAATAAAGACATATAACCATCTCCTTCTAGCTGTTCTTAGAACATGGATCAATAAATACATATAACCACTTTCTTCTTCCTTTCCCTGGAGCATGACGTAATAAATGCATATAATCACCTCATGCTATCTGTCTAGTGTATGTTATTACTCAGTTATCGGGACCGCTGAAGGATAACGCATGTGTCTTTCAAGGCTTTCAAGTGACACCGCCTATACGCAAAACATTTAAGGAAAGAAACTAAGACCCAGAGGGGCAGACTCTACAGGGACAAACGCTGTCATTTGTGTTGAAGGTACGTCACGCTAAGGAGATAGTATGGTCAGTATTCTCCAGGCGACTGATTCTTCGTTTGATTCTAACGAGCCTCGAGGGGTCTAAAGGATTTGGATACTCAAGCAATAGAATTGGAGTATAAGAACTCCGTATCGCGGGCACCTGCATAAATTGAGAACATTTCTCAGTAAGCCAACGATTACGGTAAAACAAAACGTTTTATACTATTTTATATTTTTTCTAAACAGCAGAGCCAATTATTTTTTAAAAAGAAGTAATTCCTTCAAAATATTTCTTTCTTAAAACTTTCGTTCCGTGAAAACAAATTCAGACACTGGGCACAAATTAGATATAAAGTTTTAAATTGTTTTATTAATGATTATGTAACGGGATCATCTTGGGTCAGCTACTGCTCTTGATCAGTAGAAATAAAATAGTACTTTCTCTATATGGTAGAGAAAAAAAACATTCAAAGGGGATTACGCGAAGAAAATGTGAGTTCATATTATACTAACGGTTTTTGTTAAATATTAACAAACCAATTTGCCTTTGTCATAGATTATTAAGGACGAAGGATGTGGCGAGAAGATATAGCCCCAAGACTACAGCAATAAAGATAACACAGAACATATTGACTCCGTCATATGAAGGGAACGTTGAAAGATAAGAAGTAAGCGATGAAATTTATCTTAAGTAAAGATGGAATGGTTGGGATTCGGCTAAATAAACCTCAATATGATTTTGTTTTAAAAAATCTATATTTCGGACGTTTCGGTTACTCATTGGTAGCCTTCGTCAGCTAAAATGACAAAAAAAGAAATTAATACAAAAACAAAAAAAATTATGATTGTGATAGGTAACAGAGCTATAGATACAATTAACTTATAAAAGAACATATCGTCTTAAATTCTTAGAATGAAAAAGTGATTAGGTACAATAATTGATTTTAATAGTAATTAGTAACTTTAATTGATTTTACAAAGAAATAAGAAGCTACATACCAATGACAAATATAGTAGTTAATAGTAACATTAATTAATTTTACAAAGAAATAAGATACTACATACCAATAGAAATGCCGAGCGGCAGAGGAAGACCAAGGTTGGCAATTAAGTAACCATTGTAGAGTGTCTAAGGAGAAAAAGAAATCTACTGGGGTATAAGTAAGTGGAAACAGCAGGTGGTGGGGGAAATGTCGGTAAGGATCAAAAAGCATGTTTATGACATGTCGGTAAGGATCAAAAGGTATGTTTATGACAGGAAAGGAGAAAAAGGTGTTAATGGAAGGATACCCAAGGGGCATGGTAAAAATCTAGGTGGGAGGTCGGGAGAGTATTTGGAAAATATTAGCGTACATAGGAGAAATGCCTTGTTGGTCAGTTTTGTAGTTTATATTGTTTTTGTTTAAGTTTATGTGTACACATTCCGAGATCTGTAGTCTTTTATTTTTTTATTTTTTTTTTTCTATTGGTATGTAGTATCTTATTTCTTTGTAAAATTAATTAATGTTACTATTAGCTACTATATTTGTCATTGGTATGTAGCTTCTTATTTCTTTGTAAAATCAATTAAAGTTACTAATTACTATTAAAATCAATTATTGTACCTAATCACTTTTTCATTCTAAGAATTTAAGACGATATGTTCTTTTATAAGTTAATTGTATCTATAGCTCTGTTACCTATCACAATCATAATTTTTTTTTGTTTTTGTATTAATTTCTTTTTTTGTCATTTTAGCTGACGAAGGCTACCAATGAGTAGCCGAAACGTCCGAAATATAGATTTTTTAAAACAAAATCATATTGAGGTTTATTTAGCCGAATCCCAACCATTCCATCTTTACTTATCACCTCGACGGCTAACTATCTAATCATCATGAAATTTATCTTGTAACATTCCGTCTTCCTTTTATCACTGTTAAGTGGCAAATTCTCAAATCATGAACTTAGTTCGATGATTTCTGAACAAATATCACTTTCGTAAAAAGGTCGGGAAGGGGGTATAATTACTCGATATTTCACGGTTTTCCTTATTCTCATTGGTCAAACTTCGTTTTCGCAGTCGTGTCGTCAGCTGCAGGATTTCTCAATTTATAGCGTGTTTTATTCCACTATATAGAAATGAACACCCACATGCCTACATGTGATGTTGATGTGATGTCGCAAGTTCTGGCCAGAAATGTCAATCTTTCAAAACCCATTGGTCTTGAAAAGTGTGTTTATATATATATATATATATATATATATATATATATATATATATATATATATATATTCAAGTTAAACACATAACCACACACTATAAATGGTTCAAAACACACGACGGACGTGAAGGAAACGAGATAGCCGACAGACCCGCAAAATTAGATTCGAAAGACAATAATATACCCCTAACAAACAACAAAATATCAACAAAAACTCATGAAACACATAGTAGTAGCAAAAGGAGGTACACTGTTTTTATTTATACCTGACATACACAGTCACTTAGTACGAAAACATACATGCAGTGACTTCTACACGACACAATTATTAACTGGACACGGAACGATAAACACATTCTTACACAAGCTAAATATAACTAACAGCTCGGCGTGCCCTTGCGACACAAACAATACACCACCTTATATACAAATGTGATTTACTTTTAGAAGAAAGAAAAACAATTTAACGAACGTAAAAAATTGACCCATTACTGAAAAACAGCTGTTAGATAAACTTACTCTAAAGATAATTGATACTCCCCAAAACGATTGAAATAAAAAAATACAAAATGTAAGAATGAAATTTGAAATAGCAAAAATTAATTTTTATTTGTTTGGTTTAATGGCATATCAAGAATTTGGCTATTAACGCCGGGCTATCTACAGGTTGCCATCCTTTTATAATGCAAACAGCACGTGGTCGGTCATTATCTATTTAGCGTAATGTTAAATCAGAATTGTACTACAAGTATATAACAAATTATATGATAAAATTGTATAAAACACATGTTGTATACATTATGTATTGAAACCTGTAACTGGAAATAAACGGACTTTTTGCGGGATTACTGCAGAGAGGAAACACGCGCACACACATATATATTCACACACACACACACACACACACACAAACGCACTTTTCATGACCCAAGGGTTTTGAAACATTGAAATCTCTCGTCATGAGATGCATTTCTCGTTCATATTTGTTTGCGCTGTACCTTCTACAAAACTGGCCCAATTTTGATCAAAATCAGTACAAAAACACTTTGACTAAAAGAAAGGTTAGCCAGCTTTTAAATTGATCAATAACCCCCACAGGAAGAACTTACAAAACATGCTTCCGCGTGACCTTCATAGTACATCAACCTCGCCAATTCCGTGAATCCCCAATTCCGGCTCTTCTTTATCTTCGCTCTTCTCACATACACTTATTAAAAGAAAGAAATATTTTTATGAAAGAATATTTTGTATGTACTTTTGAAAAATCGTCCCCAAAGGATGTTCCTTGTCCATAAACAGCAGACCATGATGACTACATGTAAAACGCTTGTTGTTTTGAATTTTATGTTTGGACGGCTTGTAAAGTTTGTGAAATATCTCAACAATGGTTTATCATTCGTTTTATGTGGAAGGTGATCATTCGAAATATTAATAAATGTCTAACAACATTCGATGAGACGTAAATTTCGAAGGGCGATCTCGCCCAGAAAAACAACCCGGCCTCCCGTCCCTGGCCTCCAAAAGAAATTGCCCCTAATCGTCTCTATCCTTTGCCATCGTCCACCAGCTCGACGGGCCTAATCCTACCGCCACCCTCACAACCTGATCCAACCTTATCCTTGCTCTTCCTTTTTGCATGGGGGTCACCTTACTAATCGAAAACACCACGAATGAGTGAAACGAAAATGTGACCCCAAAATAGCACTAGATTGTGCCGCTGATGGGAGGCATTTCAGCTGAAGGGAGGTATTTTAGCTGATGGGATTTTTTTTTCCAGCTGATCAGAGGTTTTAGCGCGGTTACTCCCTATCTCCATAGGGAGAACCCGCTTATGAGGTTGACCTCATGACGCAATCCGGAAGTGCCGACTAGAAACTTTCACGTTTCAGACCCTATAGATCACGAAAATGTAGGTGGCCCAAATTTATATATATATATATATATATATATATATATATATATTTATATATATATATATATATATATATATATATATATATATATTATATATACGAAGACAGGTATAGTTGGGATTCGGCTAGGAGAAAAACGTCAGACTTTCAAAAAGAAATCTGTATTTTGGACGTTTCGACTGCAACAATGGCAGCCTTCTTCAGCTAAAAAATATATACAACTTATAAGTAAAGAAAATGTATAAGTAGTAAGTAAAAGACAGGCAGAAATGAGCGGAGTATATATATCAATACAATAAATTTTAACCAATCTTATTTTTAAAAACAATGAAAATACGGTAGTTGGAAAGAATTCAGTATTCACTTATAAAATAGATTTTGTTTTTCACTACATAAAAAATGTGCGTTGTTTTTACTGTTTAATTTTTTTGTACTGTTTTTACTAACAAGTTCTACATGCTGTTTTCTTTCCAACTACCGTATTTTCATTGTTTTTAAAAATAAGATTGGTTAAAATTTATTGTATTGATATATATACTCCGCTCATTTCTGCCTGTCTTTTACTTACTACTTGTACATTTTCTTTACTTATAAGTTGTATATATTTTTTAGCTGAAGAAGGCTGCCATTGTTGCAGTCGAAACGTCCAAAATACAGATTTCTTTTTGAAAGTCTGAAGTTTTTCTCCTAGCCGAATCCCAACTATACCTGTCTTCGTATCTCTACAGCGGCTAACCATCTCCATCTACACTATTATATATATGTATATATTTATATATATGCTTGTCTGTTCGTGCTCTAGCAAGCTCAAAAATGGTCCGATTTTAACGAAATTTAGTAAAAAAATCTGTCGTCTAATTTGAAAGGTCAAGTTGGTTAACCAGCAGAATCCGCCTACTAGAAGATAGTGTTTGGGGCAAAATTCGCGCAAAAAAATCGTAACACTTACGTTTTTGTGTTTATATGCTTGCAGGTACTTGTTTTATAGGTTTCTTAACATAAGAGAACGAATGAAACCATTTATAAGACGATATCTGTAACCGTTCCTGAGAAAAGTGGAATCAATGTTTTTGTAAGTCATTATATTTTTGTGAGTACTTAGAATCGCGGGATTCAATTGAAATATTTTCTAAAACTTGGAAATTAATCCCAACAAAGATGTTTAAATTTTGGTTATATTTGGAGTTAAGGAAGTATGCGAAAAAAAATATTTTATTAATAGACATGAAAAGTTTTCGGATCTTCATACATTTTTCGTAAATATCTCGATAACGGTTGGGAAATCGTGCTAAGTGGAATGTGACCATTCGAATGCTTACTAAATTCTTAGCTTATTGTAGTAAAATAAGCTAAGAAACGGTGAAAGGTATTGGTAATAATAAGTTTGGAGTGGCTGTGGTAAACAAGATGGCTGTGGCTAATCATGATGACGTAGTTTGTTTTGAATTCTGCTGTCTACATAACCTTCCTCATAGCCTCTAAATGAAGTTATCGTTATTTCTTATTTTATAGAAAGATTTAACCCACTACAGAATGGAATTTTATTCGCCATGAAGCACATATTTACAGTTGATTATAACAGTAAAACGAATTTGCTAGTAAAACAAGATACTTAAAATGACAACGTATTTTTGGTTGTTTAGAAGAGCCTTCTCAGCAGTAGTCGAAGAGTAAGTACGTTTTCAGTACATAATTGTATTGACTTATACAGATTAAGAATTATCCGCTTCTGTGTATGTTGGCTACTGTCAGTTTCCTGTGATTTATTATGCTAATCTATTCCATTTCTTCGAGATGTACGTAACCGCGCTAAGATGACGCAGTTCCTGCGAGTCGGACTTTTTTTTTTTCTATCTAATGGGAGAGATATATTAGCTGGTGCGAATTATTTTAGCTGATCGATGTTTAAGTGGTAATAATAACTTGTGCGATCAAAATCAAAGTAATTTTCTTGAATTTATAAAGACCAAATAAATTAATATTTTTCACTTCTTAATGCCAAATGGGGGGGGGGATAAAGTATCCAAAAAAATAAGTTTCAATTCTTCGATGGCGGCGCAGTGTCTGACGAACGGAACCCCTCTTTTTTCACGGGCGATAGTTTGCTGGCGTCAATTTTTATTCTAGAACGAAAAATTAAAATTATTTCGAAAATAAAAGTCCGACTCGCAGGAACTGCATCATCTTAGCGCGGTTCCGTTCTTATCCGAAGTGCGATTAGTAAAGGAATAGTAGCAGCTATCGGTAGGTTTTGATCTGTCGTTAAAAATATAAAATAAAATCTCAAAGAGAAGGAAGCTTAAAGAGCCACATATGGAAACTGACAGTTTTCTTAACGGATGGGACTCTCCCGTCATCGCGACGCTCACTCTAGGAAAACTCTATTACCAATATGATTCTTATTTTCTCAGCTTTAATGAAATACTCATTCCACCGTTAAATAAACTTAAAAAACAAAAGTGAGGTAAACAGTGACAAAAACCCGTTTAAAATAACAAAACTAACACTTTCGTAGTTTTAAGCACTTACTTCTCCGACTGACATTGCCCCATCGAAATTTGCTTCAGAATCTTTTTTTTTAGAGAATTTAGTAAGCTTTTGAATGGTTAAATCGTACTTCCCACGATTTCTTAACTGTTTTGAAGATATTAAGGGGGGAAAATGGTGCTAATACCTACCGATAGCTGCTATATTCCTTCACTAATCGCACTTGAGATAAGAACGGAACCGCGCTAAGATGAAGCAGTTCCTGCGGGTCGGACTTTTTTTTTGTCAGACAAATTAATGTATTATGTTTATATTATAATATAAATATTATGTTTATAAGAAGAGCAAATCACTTTAATTGCGGTGTAAAATATTGTTGCTAGCTAAATCTAAGTATTATATAAGCTCATAAGGAAAAAATGGTGCTAATGACTCAGATTTCGATACACCATAAAAGAAAAAAAAATTAAGGACAATATACAAAGATTCCGAAGTATTTCATGTCTGTTAATAAAATATTTTATTCTAATCCCAATAACGCAACACTTATACACAAATAAACTTTTTTTAGGTACCTATTTAATACGTATAAAATAAGGTTATAATGAGCGATCCACTGTGGCATACACTAAGTACTACCACCGTGTGGAGTGCAACTAGTATAGACCGGTACGTCTGTACCACTGTGGTATGTAAAGAGCGGCTGTTCTGATACTGGCAAAAATTAGAAATACTACATTCCTAAAGTTGTTTGGAGGCTTATCTTTATGACTCTAGACAAGGACTTGAAGATGACGAGGATACACAGGGAGACGAGGGTACCTGGGGACAGGGAAAACGCCCCCCACCCTAAGCCTCCTAGCTCCTCACCTTCGAATTCATATGATTTCGTTCAATGAATTTAAAAAAAATAATTAATAAATAGATAAAAACTTCTGAAAATAGGGAATACCAAAAACAATTCTAAAGAACGAAATCAACACCAGTACAGTAATCTAGATATTCATAGGGCATTTTCGAATTCCAAGATACCGTTGAAACAAAATATTGTTTCTATATATACGTATCCTGTTTTATTGACTAATACATTTGACTACTATAAGCAATCACAAAAATAACGACCAGTGAAATTCAAACAACACAATTCAAATGAACGAAATTACCTATGTTTTAAGCACTTATTTCTCCAAATATGACCATCCCATCGCAAATGTCTTCAAAACATTTTCTGTAGAAAATTTAGTAACATTTCGAATGGTAATCTTTTGCTTGCCAAGATTCCAAACCGTTTTCGTGATATTAATGAAAATATACGAAGTTCCCAAAACTTTTCATGTCTAAAAATGAAATATTTTATTTTAATCCTTCCTTTACTCCAAACGTAACCAAATTTTCAACATATTAGTTTTGATAAATTTCAAACATGGAGAAAATGTTTCAACTGAAGCCCATGATTCTAAGTACCAAAATCAAAGACAAAAAGAACAGTTCGAATAAGCGAAATCAATTACTTTAAAGTTTTAAGCACTTATTTCTCCGATTGACATCGCCTAATCAAAACTTTCATTAGCACCTTTTTTGTAGAGCATTTAGTAAGCAGTCTAATGGTAATCTTTTGTTTAACAAGATTCTCAACCTTTTTCGAGATATTAAGGAAAGTATACAAAGTTACCAAGACTTTTCATGTCTGTTCATAAAATATTTTATTCTAACCCTTCCTTAACTCCAAACGTAACATAACGTTCTACATATTAGTTTTAATGAAAGTAGAACATGCAGATAATGTTTCAACTGAATCCCGTGATTCTAAGTACCCAAACCAAAAACGGTATTCAAAAATTATTTTTCCAATTTTCTCGAAAACGGTTAAAGCTATCGCCTTGAAAATGGTTTCATTCGTTTTCCTAGCCCAGGAAGCCAATAAAAAGAGTACTTACAAGCTTATGAACTCAAAAACGTAAGCGTTACGATTTTTTCTGCGCGAATTTCGCCCCAAACGCCATCTTCCAGTGGGCGGATTTTGCTGGTTAACGAACTTGACCTTTCAAATTGGACGACTGATTTTTGTACCAAATTTCATCAAAATCGGACCATCAGGGAAGCCAGAAATGAGCGAACAGACATATATATATATATATATATATATATATATATATATATATATATATATATATATATACAAATTTGAACCACCGTTATTTTCGGTCTCTAGGGGTTCTGAAACGCGAAATTTTCTAGTCGGCACTTCCGGATTATTTTATTGTATCAACCTTATAAGCGGGGTTCCTCCCTATGGGGGAGGGAGGAACCGCGCTAAAAGGAGGTTAAATCTAGTAAAGTGTGAGGATATCTTAGAAATATTATTTTTCTTCGAAAATGGTAAACAATTCATTTTATAATAAAAAATCCGTCGAAAATCGGCCATTTCCCGTATTTTTTGCCCATTTAAAAATTTTTTCTTCAAATATACACTCTTGGATATCATTTTTGATTAGTTAAGGAATACTTTTAGCACATAAAAGTCAAGTTAGCGACTAACTTTCGAGAATCACTTCTCTTCCAAAGAATATTCTGAAAGCTGCCGAATCTCACAAAAGTTGTAAATTTTAATTACCTTTCGAAATGTATACTCAGATTTAAGATTGTCTCTCAACTATATATTCAAGTATGTAATGTACTTGTCTGTTTGATTTCCAGTAGCCCCAAAAATTTTTCATTTTTAATAGAATATGGTTAAAAAATTGTTTGTCTGATTTGGAATATTTAAGTAATATACATGAGCATAAATTGTTAAATATATCGAAAAAGCTAGTAAAATCGTGGTAAGTGAAATGTGACAATTCGGAGTTTACAAAATTCCTTAGAAAAACTGTTGTTTAGTAATTTTCGATGGGATTATGTCAGTCGAAGAAGTAAGTCAATAAGACTTCGAATGTGTTGCTTTCGTAGCTTTGAACAGTTTGTTTTTCTCTGTTCTTTATTGCTTGTTGTTTTAGCGCGGTTCCTCCCTCCCCCATAGGGAGGAACCCCGCTTATAAGGTTGATACAATGAAACAATCCGGAAGTGCCGACTAGAAAATTTTGCGTTTCAGAACCCCTAGAGACCGAAAATGATGGTGGTTCAAATTTGTATATATATATATATATATGTATATATTTATATATATATATATATATATATATATATATATATATATATATATATATATATATATTTGTCTGTTCGCTCTATAGCTCGAAGACGAATGGTCCGATTTTGATGAAATTTGGTACAAAAATCCGTCGTCCAATTTGAAAGGTCAAGTTCGTTAACCAGCGAAATCCGCCTACCGGAAGATGGCGTTTGGGGCGAAATTCGCGCAAAAAAAATCGTAACGCTTACGTTTTTGAGTTCATAAGCTTCTAAGTACTCGTTTTATATGATTCCTGGGCTAGGAAAACGAATGAAACCATTTTCAAGGCGATAGCTTTAACCGTTTTTGAGAAAATTGGAAAAATATTTTTTGAATACCGTTTTTGGTTTGGGTACTTAGAATCATGGGATTCAGTTGAAACTTTATCTGCATGTTCTACTTTCATTAAAACTAATATGTTGAAAGTTTTGTTACGTTTGGAGTTAAGGAAGGGTTAGAATAAAATATTTTATGAACAGACATGAAAAGTTTTGGGAAGTTCGTATACTTTCATTAATATCTCGAACACGGTTGGGAAATCGTGGTAAGTGGATAGAAACTATTTGAAAGCTTACTAAATTCTCTACAAAAAAGATTCTAAAACTATTTTTGATTAGGTTATGTCAATCGGAGAAATAAGTGCTTAAAACTTCAAATACGTCTGTTTTGTTCTTATGAACGGGTTTTTGTCGTTCTTGTTGTAATTTTTGTCTCTTTCCCTTCGTTTTTTATTGCTTTTTAGTTTTGTAATTTCTTATGTTGCGAAAATTTTGTGTGTAAAACAGGATATGAAAAATGAGGCCAATTTTCTGTTGCTAGAAATAATATAAATTTTGGGAACTTTCTTTAATATCTCGAAAACTGTTGAGAATTTTGGTAAACGGAAGAATACCATTAGAAAGCTTATTAAATGCTCTACATAAAAGGTTCTAATGAAAGTTTTGATTAGGCGATGTCAATCGGAGAAATAAGAGCTTAAAGCTTTAAAGTAATTGATTTCGCTTATTCAAAGTGTTCTTTTCGCCTGTATTTTATTCCTTGTTATTTTTTAATTGCTTATAGTTGGATAATGTATTCGAAAATAAAACAGGTTAAGTAAAATAACAAAAACAATTTATTGTTAGAAATATAGATTTCCAAGATTCCAAGACCTTGCAACTAGCGGGACGGTTTCTTGTGTTGCCGACCCTTCCAGGTCAGATTGTAAATCCTACCTTTCAAGACTGGTGGAACCAAAATATAACTGTCAGGGTTCGGTCACTGCTACTTAATAAAACTACATTTTATCGTAAAAATGGTTTTATTGTGCCGACGTTTCGGCTTGAACTTCAAGCCTTCATCAGGGCTGTAAATACAAGTAGGACATATTTAACACTAATATATGCACATATCTATGTAAATATATATATATATATATATATATATATATATATATATACATAAATAATATATATATATTTATATATATGCATATACACATACACATATACACGCACACATATGTACATATATATGCCCACATACCTACACATATGGGGTATGTATTATTAAGTAGCAGTGACCTAACCCGGACAATCCCTACCTTGCATCATCAACGGTCAACGATCTCCTCTCAACAAAATAATAACTGCTTCTATTTTAATCTTTCGAAATTAGACTAGGGATAAGAACGGAACCGCGCTAAGATGAGGCAGTTCCTGCGAGTCGGACTTTTTGCAATTGCCTTTAGCTGTAAAATGAGTTTTCCAGTTAAGCAAGACGAGCATAATCTGAACGGAAGAAGAAAAGGCCGAGCGCATGTGCGTACATTTTCGACACTAGCTAGGTGTTTACACAACACTGGTGATACGAATATTATGGAAACGCGCTAAGTTGACGCAGTTCCTGCAAATTGGACTTTTTAGCGGGGTTCCTCCCTCCCCCCATAGGGAGGAACCCCGCTTATAAGGTTGATCTCATAACGCAATCCGGAAGTGCCGACTAGAAAATTTTGCGTTTCAGAACCCCTAGAGACTGAAAATGATGATGGTTCAAATTTGTATTTGTATAAGTATATATATATATATATATATATATATATATATATATATATATATATATATATATATATATATATGTATGTATATATCCCAGAGGGTGAATCAAAATTCAGTCTTCACACAAATTTTCTCTTTATTTTGCACTAGGCCTAAAGAGAAAATTTGTGGGAAGACTGAATTTTGATTCACCCTCTGGAATTAAGAAACCCCACTACCTGAAAACATCAATAAAAAAAAAAAATATATATATATATATATATTTGTTTGTTCGCGGCGTACGTCAGCGAATAATGGTCCGATTTTGATGAAATTTGGTAAAAAAATCTTTCGTATAATTTGAAAGGTCAAGTTCGTTAACCAGCAGAATCCGCCCACTGGAACATGGTTTTTGGAGCGAATGTCGTGCGAAAAAAATCGTTCCGCTTACTTCATATACTTGCAAGTACTCGTTTTATAGGCTTCTTGGCCTAGAAAAACGAATGAAACCATTTTTAAGGTGATAGCTTTAACCGTTGTCGAGAAAATTGGAAAAATAGTTGTTGAATAACGTTTTTGGTTTGGGTACTTAGAATCATGGGATTCAGTTGAAACATTTTCTGCATGTTCAAATGTTTATCAAAACTAAGATGTTGAAATTTTGGTTACGTTTGGAGTTAAGGAAGGGAGTTAGAATATTTTTAGTTAGAGTTGGAAAGCGGGATGATTGTAGAAAACAAAAGTAGACAAGCAAGTGAATTTACGGCGTTGTGCAGGGCAACGACCGCCGGAAGCTGGCCTGCCAAAACAAGGCACCATTTATAACTCATAACCCCACAGCTCACTCCTTCCAATAACCTATACCAACAGCACTTAGAACCATTTTACAATATAGTTTATGCTTTTCTTCCGGTCCAGGATTTACAAATCAGTAATTCACCAAAATGTGCAGAGCATGGAATATTATAATTTTTTAGGGAAGTCCATTTCTGTATGTAATCAATACCATACTTTAGGTATCGTAAATTGCATACTTAGAGTTTATTTATATTGCAACGAATGGCATAGTGTGTTATATACACTATATATAAAAAACTAGCGTATTTTTTATATTATATACACTATTTTTTATATACTAGCGTATATAAGAAATAGTTCCGGGAGGGTCTGGAAGAATTTCGGGGGTGGGGGAGGCTGAGAACATTTGGGGGTCTGGAATACTAACAATCCAGAACTTGAAATAGTTAGCCAATTAAAACGCTATTACACCCAAGAAAAACTATTTTTTTCGAACTGATTGCAAGTGATTTCATTTAATTTATTTTTAAGGTTTTTATGACAAATTTTTACCGATTCCGGGGGGGGGGGGCTGCAGACCCCTCAGCACCCCCTTTTATATGCTGATGGCATATGTTATAAAAGTCTGACCACCATCTTCTGAGCGCGTTTCCATATGATTTTCGTAATTAGTGCAATGGTTTGAACAGTAACATTTAATATTTGTTTTGATGTGTTTGTATGAACAAAAACACTTAATACAATAATATATAACAGGGGTCGAAATTAATTGTTAAGTTTTATTTTTTAATTTTTTACTTTTTTTTTCATTTTTAAAAAGTAAAAGTTCGAAAATAACTTTTTGGGTTTAACCTTTTTTTAGAAAAGTTTTTTTTTTACTGTTATTTTTCAATTTAAAAAATAAAAGTTTTGAAGTAATTGTTATTAAAATAATTAATGGGAAAAAGTTTAAAGGAATAAATTAAATAAGTTTATTTTTTGTTTTGTATCAACGAATATATTTCAGTAATTAAACAAAAATAAATTTTTAAAGAAAGAGCATTTCACTTATTTTAAAGAATTAATTTGATTTCAATAATAATATATCCTGTAAGTTTGTGGAATTTAGGTAATATCTATAATCATTTAATAGACACTTTAGGGTTGAAAAAGCTGTTTCAATACTTACTTAAGTGGCTGGGCTGGGGGTGTAGGATAAGTTCTAGTTCGTATATAGGTATGGAAGTGTGTATTTTCTTTCTTCCCAGTATTCCAGGTATTGTAAACCAAGGAAAATTTAAAATTCTTGATTAAAATACTGAAAACGTTTATTTCACATTGAAAAAAGTCCGACTCGCAGGAACTGCTTCATCTTAGCGCGGTTCCTGTTCATATCCCTATTGTCATTTGAAAAGCTTAGAATAGAAACAGATAATATTTTCCCGTGAAGATGGATGATAAGTAAAGATGGAACGGTAGGGATTCAGCCAAAGAAACCTCAATAAGATTTTTGTTAAAAAATCTATATTTAGGACGTTTCGGCTACTCATTGGTAGCCTTCGTCAGCTAAAATGACAAGAAAAACAGAAACAAAAAAAAAAGGTTTACAATTGAGATAAGTAACAGAACTATAAATACAAGTAACTTATTATAAAAGAACAATTTTGTCTTAAATTCTTAGAATGAAAATCAATAGAAACATAACAGAAAAAGAAGAAAAAAAGGCTATTTTACTGAAGTTTATATAAGTAAATAGGTGCTAATAGTAACATTAATTGATTTTACAAAGAAATAAGACAGTACATACCAATGAAAACTATAGTAGCTAATAGTAACATTAATTAATTTTACAAAGAAATAAGATACTATATACCAATGGAAATGCCGGGAGGCAGAGGAAGACAAAGGTTGACAGTTAAGTAACCATTGTGGATAATATTTTCCTCGGCCTTTGTTCAAAGGGTTTTATGGCTTTACCTGGGTGGGTCCGCCAGACCCTAGAATCCTCTTCTACCGATACTTCATTTCATACGTTTGAAGGAATTGGAAAGTATCAAAATTGTTTACATATTCCTGTGTTCTTTTACTATAGTAATAATTCTACAAATAAAATCAATTGAAAAAAAAAAAAAAAAACCAACAGCATGAAGGCAATTGAAAATATTCAAAAGACGTAATCGAATCTCTTTCTCTTCGCAAGCTATATTTCTAACAATGAATTGTTTTTCTTATTTTACCTAATCTGTTTTATTGTCAAATACATTACCCAACTATAAGCAAATAAAAAATAACAAGGAATAAAAACAGACAAAAAGAACCGTTCGAATAAACGAAATCAATTACTTCAAAGTTTAAGCACTTATTTCTCCGATTGACATCACCTAATCAAAAATTGTTACAGAATCTTTTTTGTAGAGAATTTATAAAGCTTTCAGATAATTTCTATCCACTTATCACGATTACCCCCAACCGTGTTCGAGATATTAATGAAATTATACGAAGTTCCCAAAACTTTTCATGTCTGTTCATAAAATATTTTATTCTAACCTTTCCTTAACTCCAAACGTAAGCAAAAATTTAACATGTTAGTTTTGATGAAATTCAAACATGCAAAAAATGTTTCAACTGAATCCCATGATTCTAAGCACCCAAACCAAAAACGATATTCAACAACTATTTTTCCAATTTTCTCGAAAACGGTTAAAGCTATCGCCTTGAAAATGGTTTCATTCGTTTTCCTTGGCCAAGAAGCCTATAAAACGAGTACTTACAAGCATATGAACTCAAAAACGTAAGCGTTACGATTTTTTTTGCGCGAATTTCGCCCCAAACGCCATCTTCCAGTGGGCGGATTTTGCTGGTTAACGAACTTGACTTTTCAAATTGGACGACGGATTTTTGTACCTAATTGTATCAAAATCGGACCATGAGGAAAAATTTTCTAGTCGGCACTTCCGGATCTTTTCATGAGATCAACCTTATAAGCGGTGTTCCTTCCTATGAAGGGAGGGAGGAACCGCGCTAAAAGTATTACATTAACTTTTATTTTACTTACTTAATTTTAGGAGTTCCTAAATAACTTTTACTCTTAAAACTTTTAAATAAAAGTTTCCTTAACAGTTATTTTTAACTTATAAAATAAAAGTTTTTTAACCGGTAAATTTTAAATTTTTCGATAAAAAAATAACTGTTTCAATCCCTGATTTATAGAAGAAACGCGAGAGTTTGCGCGCCTCAGTAGAAATATGTAAAAAACTTCCACTTGCAGGAATATCTTCCTACGAGGCTACGTGGGAAGGATGGAGGGATATTTTGTCCTGAATTGGTTCGTGAAATTTGGTCGTTAATAACTGATATGGAGTACGGAATACGTTTTAAATTTTATTATTTACAAAAAAATATTGTAAACGAATTAACATGGCAAAAAGGAAAGATTATTGTAGACTGGTGATTAAGACATTTCCACTTTAATTTGCATACAATAAATTGTATTTTGTAATTATTTACCACAAAAATAGCGATGTATACTTCGATTTCATTCTGTCTCTAGATGGAGTTTAGACATTTGGAGCTCGTGATTCTAACAGAATTTCGTTCCTATCAGGTTCCACGGGAACGATAACGCAATTCGGGATTTCATACATTACTTACTAGTTCATTTTTTGATAGAATTGAGGATGCGGCTGTAAAATAAAGGGAAAAGATTGGAAGAGCCTTCACCTTGGTGAAAGGTTTGCAACTCGAAGGTCGAAGTGACTCTGTCGGTCTCTGAATGATGTAACTGCTTTTCCCCATTTCCGATGGACAGTAAACAAGACGATCTTCTTCATCGATGAGGTGAATAGAAAGCCTTAGATATTTAGAACTTTACTTGACAAAAGAAGTAGGTTTAGTTTAATTTAAAGTGTTTAATCATTATTCCCGCGGATTTTTAAATGCTGTACACAATGAAATGTGTTGGTATATTTAACTGATCTCAAGAAAAATAAAAAGAGATTTGCTTTTTAGATATTATTTCTTGTTCTAAATAGTGCGTTACTAAGCTCATTGAAACGGGAATTTGCGAATGGCGGAACCGTCGCACAGAGGGCAAAAATACATTTTTAGGAGGACAAATTATTATTAAGGAAAAAATCTTTAAAAATTTCGTTGACCCATATTTTTTTAGTATATCTAACAAACTAATGTTTTAGACACACATTAATTTGGACATAATGGATATTAATTGGGAAAAACATTTTGTAAATCTCTGGAACATTTCAGTAGTAAATTTTTAAAGTTGTTATTTACATAGAAATTAAACATATATTCATAAAACATAATACACATAGGAAAACATAGGCTATATGACAAAAATAATGAATAAAGATACACTAACAACTTAAAGACAGTTCTTGATGTTAATCATATGTTAACTACACTTCAATAGGCTAATTATATATATATATATATATATATATATATATATATATATATATATATATATATATGTCGGTTTCTTACTCTTTTACGCAAACCTTTCCGAAAACTGGTGCATATGGCTGTAGTAAAGAGAAATGGTACGTGAAGGTACGTGGCTCCCAGAAACTAAATACACCTTAAGTTGGACGCGAAGAGTTATTTAAAAGCCCTAGCAATGAATGTAAAAACCACTGTTTTTTATTATGATGAGCTAAAAATGTCGTGAGAAACCATGACCAACATGAAGAATTATCTATAAGAGGTTTGTGCACTCATTATTAATGTATCAAATAATAATCGGAATTTTTCAAGAGACTATTGAAATTGATGAGTCATCATTCATTAAATTATAGAGAGCATGGTAATGCTTTATAGAAGTTTGATTAGATTGAAATTGGACTTTAGATGTTTTATAAATCTGCCAGTACCAGAACCTTAAAAATAATAGATAGTACTCATAACTCTGGTCTGAGGTTAGCATCGGGTACTTTTCGGATAAGGGGGCACTTACATTGGACATTACATTCGATAGCCACGGACTGTCGGATGAAAAACAAACGCATGCATCTGAATGGAGGTGCCTACTTGGTCCCGACCCGCTCCGGTCCGATCCAATCCGATGGCTACCGATTCTCGGCCGTTCAAACTTGTTTGTTTCTAGATCAATTTCGGACCGACGACGCTAAATGGCGCCAAACGACATATTGTGTTTCAAAAAGGTCTACAGCCTCTAAATTAATCACTCATATTCACTTCACTACGAGGTCAATCCTGATTAGATTTGGTCGGATCGGGTCGGGACCAATGTAGGCACTCACGTCAGCCGCTAACGATCGTTGTCAGCCAAACGAAATCGGATCGGATCGGGAGAAATACGGGTCCAAAGTAGGTGCAGCCTAAGCCCCCTTTGCCGAATCCAAAAGACTAACTAGTATTATCTTACTTCGGAAAAATAATTATTTACATAAAATCTATTAAAACAGAGCTTTAGGTACATGTTATTCTGAAAACCGCAAAAAAAAAAAATATCCATTAATCCGTAAAATTACTGTCAAATTTAGAGTTCGATCTAAGAAAACTCAATGGTGCCGATTAAAAGAAAAAGACTCTCCAAGTCTGTAAGTTTGTGGGTGTTTATTTGTTTCCCCTCTCGATATTAATAATAATAAAATATGTATGAAATTATTTTTTAATAATTAAGTAAAAAAAAAAGGTGGCCCGGTGGCTGTGAGTGTTAAGGCGTGAGCACTTAACACTCCGTGCCAAAGGTCGGGGGTTCGATTCATACTATGGGGCGGTGGCTTTTCTTTAGAAAAAAAAAAAGGCATCAGCTCTATCCTGGATAGAAAAGGGCAGTAACCTATAGATAACCCATCCTTAAATTCTTAGTTAATAATAATGGATGTAAAAATTAAAAAAAGAAAGTAGTCTTCATGAAAAAAAAGAAACAAATATCACTAATGTTTCTCTTCTGAAGAGCATGCTGAATTGAAGACTTACAATAGGAGTTAAGGTTTACCCAGATCGGGAGGAGCCAATCTGCCCAACACCGACATCCAACCAATGAAGGAATTTATAAAACTCTTTACCTTTTCGTGTCAAATTCTGTGAGAATGTTGTTCTCCAATGGCAGCTTCAAGTCAGGGAAGTCCTCACACACCCATCTAAAACAAAAATGTTATTAATTCTATATGGCCTGCAGAGGGAGAAACATTGGGACAATCCTCTCACGAAGATTGGCGGAGGGCAAAATCCAAGAACATTCCGCCAGACTCGTATATAGGCTCGAGTTGTCTCCAAAACACTAATATTCCTTAAACAGGTAACATAAGATTCCTCCATAACTAATCACTTTTCTCAGCAATGTGGTAAATTTACGTCAAATTACTAAAAAATATGAACGTTGCCGGTCTCTCGGTTAAGGGAACAGCTCCATCTGTAGACTTGGTAAGCCGCAGATGTCCATGCGGTAAGATAATACATGCGGTTTCATATTTTTAGTTAACAGCTGCATAAATATAGAGCAGTGTCTATGTTCAGCGTTCCTAGTAGCAGAAGCAAGAATTTATTTGTAGAATATTTAATAAGCTTTGGAATAGATACTTTATATTAACTAGTATTTTTCAACCGGGTTTGAAAAGCTATGTTCCGGTGGAAAACCTATACTCTGCTGGTTAACAAACTTGACCTTTCAAATCAATCACAGAAAGTATTATTGTACGACATTTCATTGAAACCTGTCCATTTTTGAGCCAGCTAGAGGGTGACGAATACTCACAGAGGTGATAGTAGAGACCAAATGGAACACAAATTGTTCTTTGGGCTGGGGGTAAATTCCCAACAGGAAGGGAGAAATTTAAATTTTGGTTTTTTTTAGGTTAACCACATTTTCGTTGAATAGAAACCAATAACTAAATAACTGTGTAAGATATTTCATTCCCAATTGCAGAATCGTAAACTAGACAAAATGTACTTAGTAAAAAGTAGGCTTTTTCAATTATAAAACCAGTGAAAGGGGGCTAGAACGTAGTTTAACATTGATGAGTCAGAGGTGCTTGCAGCAGCCGATTCTGTGCTTTTACAGGCGAGAGAATGCCTTGCCTCCAAAAAAAGAAGGTTCAAAATTTAAACTGCGTTTCAGCCCCCTTTTACTGGTTTTATAATTGACAAAATCTACTTGTTCCTAAAGTAAATTTTTTCTAGTTTACGATGCTGCAATTGGGAATTACATATCTCAAACAGTTATTTAGTTATTGCTTTCTATTCATCGAAAAACGTGGTTAACCTAAAAAAACACAAAATTTAAAATTCCTCCCTCCCTGTTGGGAATTGACCCTCAGCTCAAAGGCCCATTTGTGTTCAATTTGGTGTCTACTATAATTGCTTAAAACTTCGAAATTGGTAATTAGTTCTTTTGAAAAGGTCTTTGTCTTGTTTATCTCGCTTTTTAATTTAATTTTTTATTTCTTTTAACAGTTAAATTAGTATTTTAGTAAAAGAAGGCAAGAAAAGGAGAAACTTATTGGTAATTCTGTTTTCCTAGAGCGAGAGTTGAGAAGGCGAGTGAGTCATTTCCGCTTAGGATACTGTCAGTTTCCTGTTGTGGCGTCTTAAACTTCCATCTCTTTAAGATTTTATTATATATTTTTAACGAAAGATTAAACCCTACTAATAACTGCTTCTATTCCTTTACTAATGGCACCAGGGATTAGGGAAGTTCCGATACCACAATAGTAACAATACCACAAATACAAATCATGGGCGTATATAGAAAATAATTTCGGAAGGGGCTGGGAAAATTTCGGGGGGGGGGCTGAGACCACTTCCGGTGTATGGATTACTAACAATTTAGATCTTGGAAGAGTTTTAGCCAACTTAAACGCTATTACACCCAAAATAGAATATCTTAAATGATCTTATTTAATTTATTTTTAAGGGTTTTATGAAATATTTACCGATGAAATCAAAATTTCGGGGCTGAGGGGGCTGCAGCCCCCTCAGCCCCCCCTTATATACGCCCATGATACAAATACTCCTCATGCATCGATACTTAATGATATCGATACTTTTAGATTTTTTTAATGAGTATAGTAATTAATTAGCATAGAGTAAAAAACTCTGTAGCATCAAGATTACCCCGAAACAGTAACTGCTCTAGGTATTTTGGAGACAATCTGTTCCGCGTTTGCGACATTGTTGTTCTGGCTTTGGAAAATAAGCAATCGCTTGGAACCGAAGTTGAGACTACAATTATATTATGTTGTGCGTATTTGTACAGACAAGGAAATACAAATTTCATAACATCCCATTCTGCAAATGGGTTGTTTTCAAGGGAAACTATTGGATTTGATCATGGGTGTATATAAGGGAGGGCTGAGGGGGCTGCAGCCCCCCCCCCGGAATTTTGATTTGATCGATAAATATTTCATAAAACCCTTAAAAATAGATTAAATAAGATCATTTAGTTCATAAAACATATTCTATTTTGGGTGCAATAGCGTTTTAGTTGGCTAAAACTCTTCCAAGATCTAAATTGTTAGTATTCCATACACCATTAATGGTTTCAGCCACCCCCTCCCTCGAAATTTTCCCAGCCCCCTCCGAAATTATTTTTTATATACGCCCATGGATTTGATAAATATGCAGTGAAACTTTATGACCCCGATGAGTTTTTTTATTCTCCTTTTGTCACTATTATCAGTACTTATGGTGTTTCCAAATATCATATTCGAGTGGTGCAGTAGATGAAACTCTTCTGACTCACTTGGGCTACAAAGTTGTAAGGTCAGTCTGATTCGATTCTATACCGAGTGAGTATCGCAAAATTGATTCGATGCTATTAGTACTTGGTATCGAATGAAAAGTATCGGGTACCTATTTGTGTGTACTGTTATCGGAACGTCCCTAGTAGGGGTAAGAACGGAACCGCGCTAAGATGACGCAGTTCCAGCGAGCCGGACTTTTTTATGGCCGGATGCACAGAGACCAAATATGGAGTTAGGAGTGTTACTTTACAAAGACCTCGAGCTTAGCATTAAAATAAAACAGCAATTACACTTAATGGCGGAATAGATGTGTAGTTAACCAACGGCAATTAGTTTTGGCTGATGGGAAGTCGTATATGGAAAGTTTTTATTAGTTATTAAACGCAATTATGGTGATTAGAGTTGAGAATAACCTATTTGCATTCTTGAGCTGAAGAAATGTCTTTAAGAGTAATAGAAGTCTGATTGCTTCGACGTCTGGGTAATGAAAAGGCAATCTGTGAAGAATTGCTATTAACGTGAGTAAGGCGTGGCAAATCCCAGCCCTTTCACGAGGGCTATAAAACTCCTCCGAGTGCCTTTAATGTTCATCTGTCGAAGCTTACATTTAAATAATAGCAGACGGGCAACATAAATATTATAGTGTACAAACACATACACACCGGTTGTATACCACAGGAGGCTATTAACACGGCAGGATGTAACTTTAATGCTCCAATACACATAGAACGAATGTGTGCAATGGTCGACTTAAAACTAGCAATTTTTAATGTTATATGATAATTATAATTTATATTCTTTATAACCAAACAATAAGTTATGATTAATTACAGGAAGATGGCCGAAATATCATAAAGATACATTATTATAAGATTATGCGGTACTTATCACTATGGACCGGATTTTTCGGATAAAATAAGCATCCAATTAGATTTTTTTGAAATAGGCATAATAGGTCTTTTTGGGTTTTATTTAAAAATCCATTATCGTTTTTTTTTTTAGGCAATAAATGTTTTAATTAGTTAAAAAAATAGGTCTAACCTATTATATTTAGTCATTAATAATTTTGGTTAATTTATCATAGTGAGATAAAAATAAACAAAAAAAAACATTATTTTATTGAATAGTATATTGAGAAGGGGAAAAAATATGAGGAATAAAAAATAACACAGAAATATGAGTTTAAAAAAAGAATAAATAGCCCAAATATTCAACAAAATATTTATTTAAAAAACAAACTGAATGAAATCTAAATAATATATAATAATCTAAATAAATAAAAAAATACATTTTATAAATAAAGCAATGTTTTTTAAAAAATAAGAAAAAATTAAATTATTTAATAAAATATAAAGTAATAAAAAATAAATAAACACACTCTGAATTTTCTTTCAAAAGTCAATTTTCTTTGTCAATGTCTGTTTCAATGTCGAAATAGTTTCTTTCTAGTTTAAAGATTAGGTATGTCAAGGTCATTCCATCGTCAATGAGGTGTTTTTAGGTTCTTCCAAATATGCATGAATACAAGACGCGAATCATATATATAACCGATCATTGTCATGTTTAGGAGAGAGGAAAAAAGGGTGAAAACCTAAGAATCCGGTCCCTACTTATCACTTAAAAGTAATCCTACACCCCAATCCTTATTCAGCACCAATCATCCTTCCTCTCCACCAAGACGTATCAATAGAAAGTAGCCCCGAGATCTACTAATGTATTGAAGTGTCGTGGAGTGATAAAATATCAGTGTAATTATAATAATTGAGAGTGATATCGATGGATATTTTCTCTCCTCATGATATCACCGCTAAGGTCTCTTTCGCCTCCAATCCTCCCCCGGCTAGACGCAGGGATGACGTAACGTAACCTCTGGGTCATCCTAGAATCCTTCCTAACAAGGAAGGTATTCGGCTGACAACGGGGGGACACCTGAGGCGTGGTATGGTAACTTGTATTAATTTGCAATATATATATATATATATATATATATATATATATATATATATATATATATATATATATATAAAGAAGAGACAGTCCCACCATCCCTCTTACTCATACAGCGTGTTTCCTCCGTCCTGATGACGTCGACCTTATCACGAAATCCGTAGAAAAGAAATGTCCAAGTTGCAGACTCAACTCCAAAATATATACCGCTGGTCCGAAATTGTATATATTTTTGTCGGTTCTCTCTCTAGCTGACCAAAAAATGGTCAACTTCCGTTGAAAATTGCCACAGAAATAGTTTGTCTAATTTGAAAGACCAAGTTCGTTCACAGCAGAAACATGTTTCTTTTGGGCGACATTCGCGCAAGAAAAATCGTTTTTGCATTACTAGGCTTCAGGGTACACATTTTATGATGACAGACTCTACCTACAGGTATGACAATAGTACGTTTACTGGCGGACCTAACCTAGATTACCTAGATTATTTACACATATTATAGGTAAGAAATCTAACAAAACCATTTCCAAGACAATATTTTTTTTTTTTTTTTTTTTTTTTTTTTTTTTTATTTCAAGACAATATATATAACTTTTTGGAGAGAATTGGAATAAAGTAAGTTTTTCTTGGGATTTTCGGATATATATCTATATGTCTTGAAATTTATTTGTACGGCAAAAACACAATTAATTTTTAATAAAATTTAGTTTTATTTACCCTACGATCGATCCTCGACTATCTAAACCTTCTTATATACAAAATCTGAAAGACCTATGGATTACGAAACGTGGACAATACTCGTTAGAATTCCCTGATTCCAGCAACGGCTCGAAGTGATATGTTTGTTTTCTATTTATATATATGTATATATATATATATATATATATATATATATATATATATTTATATATATATATATATATATATATATATATATATATATATATATATATTTATATATATAGGGGAAGGTGTTGTACCTTTGACCACTTTGCACAATTGAATTTTTTTTAGCTTGAATATTAAGGCTAAATTCATTTTTTTTATTTCATTGTAATTAGTATTCTATTGTTTATCATATTTAATTTTTTCAAGGTCCTAACTTTACATTTAATATTTTTTATTAATTTTTTAAAAAAATAATCGTACAGTGGTCAAAGGTACATGTAGTTGTTCCTTTGGCCATGGGGAGTTGTACCTCTGACCACGTAAAAACAACACAGCAGTGGAGAAAAAAAAAATTTATTGAGTAATATTATAATTAATTCTAAGTTTTATAAATACAGGACATTGATGTAAGCATAATAAAAAGCTATTGTTGGTATTATGTTATGCTTAATATGCTGAAAAATCCAGTCCAACCGATAAACGTTTGAACTGTCAAGCAGATCCACTAGCAATAGTGTGTGTGTATGGGAGCCACAATGTCTTCAACATCAATATTATACAAATTTTCACTTACATCTTCTTTAGGGTGGTGCTTTCGTTTTTTTTCAGCTTCAATAATTAGCTTTTCAGGAATATCTGTCAGGATACGAGGTTTCCCTTTAGGCCGGCCCCTATTTGACATTTTCCTTGCCTGCGCTTTTCGATGAGGCCTTACAACTTCAAGTGGAACGATAAGGGGCGATAGGTTCGAACTGCTACATTGAGGATTAATAAAGTCAGTTGGAACTTATTTAATTTATTATTTTTTAAATTCTTTGAACAATTGAAGCAATCAATATTAATTAATTGTTAAAAATTTGTAGCAGAAGAACATAAAAGTTGAATTATGTAAAAATTACTCGGGTGTGTTGTACCTTTGACCTGGTCAAAGGTACAACAACTCGTCGTGGTCAGAGGTACAACACTCTGGTAGTAAAAATTAAAATGCATGCTAAAACTTTTAGGGTTAAGAAAAATCAATTTCAGAAGCTACACCATGTTTCTTATTGTAATAGCTACCTTGAAGAATTATTTCCATCAAGACTTAAAACAAAAAATATTATGAGGCAAAACGTCATCAATAAATAACTTACATTTTATTATAGAAATGGATAAGTATTTTTTGGAATAATCCTCTTTGACTGGAATAATCCAAAGTAGGTTACACAAGCCCTCTGGGGAAGGAGCTAAACACTAATTACACCAAAATTTATAAAATGTTGCTACAGGTCGCCACAGCCTCGGTGGTCAAAGGTACAAGACGGTCAGAGGTACAACACCTTCCCCTATATATATATATATGTGTATATAAATTTGAAAAACCGTTATTTTCGTAATCTATAGGTTCTGAAACGAGACATTTTCTAGTCGGCATTCCGGATATCGTCATGAGGTCAAACTCATAAGCAGATTTTCTCCCTATTAAGGGAGGGAGGAAACGCGCTAAAAGGGTCATTATTCAAATATTAAGACCCAACTCCAACTATATCTATATTTTTAAGGTTTAAATGATTTCGAAGACCTAAATAGAACAATGTGAAGATTTATGAAGTGAACACATGCCTGGCCTTGAAACAATTTTGAATGGGCAGATGAGTATAGTGGATATACAACTCAGTTTTAAAACTAGTGTTTTTAATGTTTGAGGAAAAGTAACAACAGCAAAGGTCAGAAAATGTCTTAGGGATGTAATTGTAATAAAATATCAGAGCCTGTGGTATCAGTAGATTTACTTAGAGTTTGGTCGCGTCGAGGTTAGCCTTGCTCCCGTTGATAATGCTCTTTACATATCCGCTTTCTGATAGCTCCAATGTCGAAATAGTTTCTTTCTCAGCTAATATTTCAGAGTTTTTGTCAACGATTTAATCCCGGAAACCTTAACTTCACTACGATAAGAGAAGTATTAGTATTATTTTTTTAAAATAATTTATAAGAAAGGTAGCTAGAAGGATATAAACATATTTATATGTGTGTAGGTCGTCCGATATCGGTCTAAAAACAAACAAGTTTGAACGGCCGGGAATCGGTAGCCATCGGATCGGGTCAGGTCGGGACCAATGCAGGCACTTCCAGTGAGATGCATGTGTTTGTTTTCCTATCGACAGTCGGTGGCTATCGGATCACATCGGAACCAATGTTCGTCGTCACATGAGCGCTGCTGGATCGGACATGGAGTTGGTACCATAAGTGACAGATCCTTATAAAACACTTGTGTATCTGTTTTCCCCAAAATACTCATTTCACTATTAAATGCAATTTAAAAAAAATGAAAGATTAATACAACACATTAACTGTTTCTGTTCTAAGTTTTCCAAATGACACTAGGGAGAAGAACTGAAACGAGGTAGCATGACGCAGTTCCTTCGAGCCGGACTTTTTGATTTTTCGAAAATTTATTTTCTGTCTTCGGGCCAGGCTTTCATCGAATATACTCCTGCAACACACTTGGTGCCTTAACTTCCAACGGAGACCATCAAACAAATAAAGTACGGAAAGAAAATAGAAATGGAATTGAGTATGTGTTAATGAATGTATGTTATCTAGCATGGACAACCAGCCGATCCACACTGTTCGTCCAAGGCCGTTGGGTCTATCATCCTCCTAGGAAGTAATCACATAAACAGCTCATTAAAATGGGGAAAAACGACTCTCCGCAAAGAAATGCCGTAATAGATATATTCTCATCATGTCTATAATTATTCTTTCTAGGGAAAAAAACAGTTAGCATAATGAGGATTGCCGTAAAAAAACATTCACATATATTTGCCAACTTTAAATTAAAATAAATTGTAATAGAATATATAATTTATTTCTGTGATGTATGCAGCGTTATTTGTGGAGTTCTCGATTTCGTAGAAGGTAGAAAATAATGTCTCTCCACTTCATTACCTCACACCTGTTCGGAGAAGCTGTTAGCAGTACTACCGGTGGAGTAATAGATGCACTGACGATGAGAACCATGTTCTCGAAAAGCTTTTGCTAATAAATACTTTGAAAAACAGTGGAGAGACATTATTTTCTACCTTCTACGATATAATTTATTTGTTTTGGTACTCACTTAATGTCATTCAGTACCTAAATATTAAATTATAAATGAGGCTTACGAATTTATATACAATATATAAGATGTGATGAAATAATAATTTACTCCTAGCTACCATATGCGTGTATATTATATATATATATAATCCATATAACACATATATCACAAGAAAAATCAGAAATTAATTGAAAAGGGAGTTGAAGGTATGTAACAAAATAGATGAATATAATAAAAACGACCGCTTACAAACTGCCTTCAAAACAACGCGTATAATTACAGGACATAGAGCATTACAAAAATACATAAACAAGTATAATGAATGGAATAATCCTTCTTGCCGCTGTGAGAAGAGGACTGCACAAACGGTGTACTATATTGTACACTCTTGGCCACTCATATACAATACGCCTGGGAATGAAGGGGGGCGATTGGATAGGTTCAACTTCCCAATAAAATATTTTTGAGAAACTAAAGAGAAATAAATAATGAATGACTAGTCATAAAAGGCAATAACAATTTGTTTTTCTTTTATGTTGATTTTATTAGCGTTTAGATTTTTAAAAATTATGTTATAGCTTATAGCCAACTTAAATGGGAACCTTTACTTCAGGGCAAGCACATGACTAATTTATGTTGCCATTAAGGTGGAAAGAGTTTACAGCCTACTCGCTTTAAAGGACAAGGACAAGGGTAAGGCTACTTTATGTTGACCCTAAGGTGGAAAGAGTTTACAGCCTACTCGCTTTAAAGGTGAACCTTCAACTTCAGGACAAGGGGAAGGCTACTTTATGTTGACCCTAAGGTGGAAAGAGTTTACAGCCTACTCGCTTTAAGGGTGAACCTTCTACTTCAGGATAAGGGCAAGGCTACTTTATTTTGGCCCTAAGGTGGAAAGAGTTTACAGTCTACTCGCTTTAATGGGGAGCCTTCTACTTTAGGACAAGGACAAGACTACTTTATGTGGCCCTTGAAGTGGAAGATTGTTACAGCCTACTCGCTTTAAAGGGGAACCTTCTATTTCAGGGCAATGAAAAGGCTACTTTATATTGCCCCTAAGATGGAAAGAGTTTACAGCCTACTCGCTTTAAAGGGAAACCTTCTACTTTAGGACAAGGACAAGGCTACTTTATATTGTCCCTAAGGTGGACAGAGTTTACAGCCTACCCGCTTTAAAGGGGAACCTTCTACTTTAGGACAAGGACAAGACTACTTTATGTGGCCCTTGAAGTGGCAGGTTCTTACAGCCTACTCGCTTTAAACGGGAACCTTCTACTTCAGAGCTAGGATAAAACTACTTTATGTGGTCCCTACAACGTACTAACGTAAACGCACGGTCTTTCACTTTAGGTCAAAATCAGGACTACCTTGAAGTAACCTTCTAACGACCAACTGACATAAAAGGCGAACCTTCCACTTCAGGGCTAATGCAAGAATTTATTGACATGATGCCTAAAATTACGGATTCCATTTTTACACTAGTCGGCCTTAATTTATCGTTTCAGCTTCTATTAATGAATATTTGACAAAAGTGAAATTGTGTTTCAACGTCATACGCGGGTTTCCTTCCTATGGAGGGAGGGAGAAATAGCGCTAATTAATTAACCGCTGGGCAACTCTGCTCGAATAAAGGTATTTGTTGCGAAGGTAATGCCTGCCGTGCAGGAAACGGGGAAGCTGCATGTGCATAAGAATGTATTGAGTAGAAGGTGAAGAGGCCTTGGACGAATCCCACTCTCTACTCGGCAGCCTTCGTTGTATTAATAGACTTTATTCTAGTCCTCCAAATAGACATCAGCCGACGGTAACTAGGTTCTGCCTACACTCCCCCTTTCCAAGCACACTCCCTGGCATCTAGTAGTATTTTCCTTGGCCCTACATCAAACTGTGCATCACGGTACAGCTGAGGATTTAGTTACACAGGATTGTGGCGTTATGCAGAATACTTCAAAGAAGGGGGGAAAGGTGTTTTGAATATTTCAGTAGACTACGTGTACTTGACCTGGAAAAGGTCTTTAAAAGGTTCTTACAGAGGAAATACAATACTATGTACTCTTGATTCGTTGGAAACATGGTTGACAGCCTATGCACACTTCAGCTAGACAACGTCCTTCGAATATTCTTATAGAGGAAATAGTAAACGCGTACAATACTATGTACTCTTGATTCGTTGGAAACATGGTCGACCGGCTATGCACACTTCATTTTGACAACGTCCTTGGAATGTTCTTATAGAGAAAACAGAAGACAGCAACATTACTACATACTGTTGATTCGATGGAAACGTGGTTAACAGGCTATGCACACTTCATCTTGACAACGTCCTTCGATGGTTCTTACTGAAGAAACAAAAGATGCCAACAACACTATGTACTTCTAATTCGGGGGATTAATTTATGCGCACTTTTTCTGTAAAAAAAAACTTGGAATGTTCTAACAGAGGAATGAGAAGACGAATATTATGTACTTTTATTACAGGCTATGCATATTTTATCTATTAAACAGCCTACCAACGTTCTAACAGAGGAAACAGAAGATGTCAAGAATACTATTTGGAGGAGCGTCTTTGAAAGGCAGTATGTACATAGTAAAACATCCTTTGAACGTCTTAACACGTTCAGGAAATAGAATACGTCAACAACACGATACGTGGAAGTATCGTTGACAGGTAATGTACAGTTTATGTGTAATACACCCTTCCAATATTCTTACTTAGGAATATTCAATCGGGGAACAACGTTGATAGGTTATGCGCACTTTATCTGTAAAACAAACTTCGAGCGTTATTACAGAGGAAACAGAAGACGGTAAAACTCCTATGTATTCTTGATCCGGGGAACATAGTTGAAAGGCTATACGCACCTGATCTATGAAATAGGACTCACCTTTTCGGAAAAGGAGGAATCGAATAACTGAAAAATGCATGTACAAACGATATTATCTCAAAAGTAGACCACCTTGCAGTACCTACGTCATGTTAGTGGTTTTCTACCTCGTTCTTATCCTTGGTGTCATTTGGGAAGCTTGGAACAAAGACTTATTTTTTTGTGTTCATTAACATTAACATCATTAACATTTTGAAAAAATAATGTAATCTCTGCAACAACGAAATCTAACAAATAAAATATTTTAGGTGCTTAAATGGTCAGAAAATATGTATATTAGGAGGGCAAGGGTTCTTAATCTCTAAGTTTTCCATACCATACCCTTTTATTTTAAAGAACATCATTGGCACGATCTTATTGAGGATAGGGCTATATACATAGGAAGTGTCTTAATATTCGATTAGTCCATATACTTTCATTCCGAAGACCATCATTGGCACGACCTTATTGTGGATTGGGTTATATACATAGGAAGTTACTTAATATTGGATTAGACCATACATTTTTATTCCAAAGAACATCATTGGAACGATCTTATTGTGGAAAGGGTTATATACGCAAGAAGTGTCTTAATATTGGATTAGTCCATATACTTTTATTCCAAAGAACATCGTGGGAACGATCTTATTGTTGATAGGGTTATATACATAAGATTATCTTTGACACGATCGTATTAAGCATAGGGCAAAATAAACACGGGGCATCTTCTCAAAATCTCAATATGGCGGTCGTTAAGAAGTAGTTCTTGCCGAAGCACATATACACACCTGACCTAGTGATAATTGGAAAATGGAGACTATTTACTAATGAATGATAACAATAACTGAAGAATGAAAACATTTACCCCTTTCTGGTGCTAGTAAAAACACTTTTGGCTTTATCGAAGGAACGGTTGTATAACTGACCTAAAAAATAATACTACGTTTTACTGACGCAGCAAATGTCTAGCTGAGTAAACGATAAGCTCCAGCAAAAATAATTTCACAATGCCAGGAAAAACATTTTGTAACTATAAAATATGGCTTGTTTGAATCATCTTGTCCTAGTTTTCCTTTTAATTAAAACTTTGAATTTATTATTTTAGTTAATTTAATTTACAAAGTAATTTTAGCGTGTTTACTTCACAAAGGAGCACACACACACACACTCATACATATATATATATATATATATATATATATATATATATATATATATAAAACCCAGAGAAACCGACCGCTGGAGAATGCCGTATTAACATCAAAAATTCTCCCCAGCGAAGAAACCTCAAAAATAATACATACATACATATATATATATATATATATATATATATATATATATATATATATATATATATATAATAACCTCTATTACACGTTATTATAAAAAAATAAACTTAATTATTCATTAAAAGTTAATTTATATGAACAACCGTCTGATGAAGCAGAATGGGATTACTGCGAAATGTTTTATTTATTTTTTATTTGTTTATTTGAAATCTGTACATAAATCAATAGTAAAATCGTCAAGTTTGTTGGCACAGATAATATATAAAAGCTGATTAAAACGGTGAAATTAAAACAAAATAAAAATAATGAAGTATTTGGATGAAGCCAACCGTTGTTGTAAGGCGGGTAAACCAACGTTTTAATGATCGAAATAGGATCGGTTACGTGAGTTTATCCCGGGGCCACAGTCTTTTAAGCCGCCTGGGAGGATTGTCTGGATGGGATTGGGAAGATAAGGATAAACCTCCAGGATTAGGAAGGTAGGACAATTTGGAGTGGAACATTTGGAATCGGGTTTTAGCAAGGTCAAGGACAAATGGAATGTTAAGGTCGTTGTGTAGGGTACTGCGAAATATCACGCAAAAAAACCTACTGATAGAGAATGCCACATAAAAACACACACAATACTGACCCAACTATGTTATTCATAGAATAAAAAATAAATCAGTGGATGAATAACTTATTCAATGAATAAATTCTTATTCAATACAAATATATTTGAATGATTATTAAATAAAAAAATTATTAAATAATGCCCTACTCTGCTTGAGAGCAGTTTATTCAAAATATGACCTCAATGAATCAATGTTCGGTAAGTCGAACAAGTTGTCACGGCCCCTGAAGATTGACTTCTTTGAGAGTTGACTGTATTAGGTTCTAGCAATCAACTCTTCAAGTACTTGCAAGTAAGATGTGGCTGTGGTTGATAAAAGCTGTATTTGTTTGTGCAGCTTGGTTTGTGAAAGTTGCCAGAGCATGTGTTATCAGTCCCTTTCATATCACAACACCCCCACTCCAATCCACAACACATCCTTTGGCGCTTACAACTAGCAACACTTTCGCCTCCCTTACATTTCTCAAAACTCTCTCGTCCTTTTGGTCAAAATAATACCCCGACTAACAAGAGCAAATTTTAGCTCATTTAAGGCTCAGCATAGACAAGATGATTTTTTTTTTTTTTAATTCATTTATTTATGAGCACCCGCAACTAAGGTGATGTGCTCGAGCAGACAAGATGATAATTCTCTACAATAAAAATAAACACACCATAGATACAAGCACACTATGTTCTTCCTGCACAGCGTCAAAATGTTAGACACACTATGCAAAATATTATTTTTGACTTTTCATTTGAAGAGATCAACAAACAAATACGAATTCAATTATTTTCAACTTATCTTAAACTTATTGGGCAATGCCATTTAGTATTACAACCCTCTACAAAATATGTATAAAATAAAAATGCTTAAAAACGGATTCTAGGTGAGTCAAAATGATAGACACACTGGAAGAAAAAATAATAAAAAAGGAATTTAAAATTCAGTGGCTTTTCCATCACCTTTTATTACTTCAAAAATTTAATGTTTCTTGAGGTTTGTTATCCCCTGAAGCTAGATTTTCACTTTTTAGCTCATCGATTATGGAATATTGTCTTGACTTCCTATATACTCTTCTTGTGAGAATTCTCCTGGCAATTTTAATAATATTCAGGTCTGGAAAAATAGGTGGCCAATCCAGTTTGTCTATATTTCTTCAGATTAACATTCCTTAATAATTCCTGCATAATGGATTGGAGCATTGTCTTGCTGAAATGCAGATGAACCTTCTGTCATCTTATTGAAAGTGTTTTAGCGCCGTTACTCCCTATCTCCATAGGGAGAACCCGATTATGAGGTTGACCTACCTTACGACGCAATCCGGAAGTGCCGACTAGAAACTTTCACGTTTCAGCCCTATGGATCACGAAAATATAGCTGGCCCAAATTTGTGTAAATATATATATATATATATATATATATATATATATATATATATATATATATATATATTTATGTATATGCTTGTCTGTTAACGCTCTAGCAAGCTCAAAAATGGCCCGATTTTGATGAAATTTGGTACAAAAATCTATCTTCTAATTTGAAAGGTCAAGTTCGTTAACCAGCAATATCCTCCCACGGGAAGATAGTGTTTGGGGTGAAATTCGCGCAAAAAAAAAATCGTAACGCTTACGTTTTTGAGTTTATATGCTTGCAGGTACTTGTTTTACCTAGGTACTTTGTTTGTGTTAAAGGTTTCTTAATATAAGAAAACGAATGAAACTATTTTTTTTTTCAGGCGATATCTGTAACCGTTTCTGAGAAAAGTGGAATCAATGTTTTTGTAAGTCATTATTTTTATGTGAGTACTTAGAATCACGGGATTCAATTGAAATATTTTATACATCTTGGAAATTAATCCCAACAAAGATATTTAAATTTTGGTTATATTTGGAGTTAAGGAAGTATGCGAAAAAAATTATTTTATTAATAGACATGAAAAGTTTTCGGATCTTCATACATTTTTCTTAAATTTCTCGATATCGGTTGGGAAATCGTGGTAAGTATAAGGTGACCATTCGAATGCTTACTAAATTCTCTACAAAAAAGGTTCCAAAGCAATATTCGATGGGGCAACGTCAATCACAGATATAAGCGCTTAAAACTTAAAAAGTGTTTGTTTTGTTGTTTTGAAAGGGTTTTTCTGTTTGTTTATCGCGTTTTTTAATTGGTTGTTTCTTGCTTTAAATTGCATTTATCAGTAAAATTAGTATTGTAGTAAAATAAGCTAAGAAACGGCGAAAAGTATTGGTAATAAGTTTGGAGAGGCTGTGGTAATCATGAAGGCAGTGGCTAATCATGATAACGTAGTTTGTTTTTAATTCTCCTATCTATATAACCTTCCTCATAGCCTCCAACTAAAGTTATCGTTATTTCTTATTTTATAGAAAGATTTAACCCACGACAGAATGGGATTTTATTCGCCATGAAGCACATATTTACAGTTGATTAAAACAGTAAAACGAATTTGCTAGTAAAACAAGATACTTAAAATGTTTGGTTGTTTAGAATAGAGCCTTCTCAGCAGTAGTTAAAGAGTAAGTACGTTTTCAGTACATAATTGTATTGACTTATACAGATTAAGAATTATCCGCTTCTGTTTATGTTGGCTACTGTCAGTTTCCTTTGATTTGTGATGCTAATCTATTCCATTTCTTCGAGATGTTTGTAACCGCGCTAAGATGACACAGTTCCTGCGAGTCGGACTTTTTTTTTTTTATATATTCTTCTAATAAGTTTTAATACTCATGTTATATATTCTCTTAGACAGGAACATCTTTCTTCATGAACCTAATATTTGCCCAAACCATAAAATTTCCTCTGCTCCCTTGCCACCTGGGTAACATAAGTTCTACTTTTCTTAAATAAGGAAGTTAGACATAGATACTTATATCACTGCTAATCTTCCAAAGGTAGAAATGCTACTATCAGCTATAGACAAGGATTTAGTATACGATTTAAATAAATACTTAGAGAGTGTCGTTTATTACGGAATAAACATCCGTAAGTTGTTAATATTTTTTGTATTATTTAATTTATTTTTGTTTTTCCTGTGTGTGAATTTACACACATTAAGAAGCATTTATGTATTTATTTTTCTTAATTTTAATTGTGGAAGCCTCATTTTATTGTTATTTATTATAACATGTAAAAGATATAAAAAATTTTTGTTTTGTGCAAATTATATTTTTATATTACTGCAATAAGGCTGCAACCTTTGCATATTAGTTGTAAAACATATTACATATTATTATCCGACTAGCAAGAACTGCATCATGCGTTATAGTGTAATTTGTTATGTTAGAATAGAAAGTCATTAGATTCTTACACTGACAGACTCGTTATCAGAATGATAAACAAATGCAAATACCTCCAAGAAATAAGGGGTCTTAGGCGCAAAAGTTGAGCCAAATCACACATAAGCGCCAGCAGCCGACTATAAGTGGAATGTGTTCCGGTTGGCGGGTTCTTTTGGTTTACGAACTTGACCTTTAGTTCTAGATGACGTTTTTTTTTTTGCCAAATATCATCATAACTGTAATTTTTTATCGAAAAAGTTAAAATTTAACTGTTAAAAAAATTTTATTTTATAACTTAAAAAATAACAGTAAAACAAAAAATATTTTAAAATTAAAGGTTATTTAAGAGCTCCTAAAATTAAGTACATGAAAAAGTTAGTCATATTTTTGTTTTTTCCCAAGTTAAATAAACGTTTTCAGTATTTTAATTTAGAATTTTAGGTTTTAGTTGCTTTACAATACCTGGTATACTGGGATGAAAGAAAATACACACTTCCATACCTATATCAACTAGCACTTATCCTACACCCCCAGGCCAGCCACTCGAGTAAGTGTTAAAAAAGCCTTTTTAACACTAAAGTATATATTATATGATTAAAGATATAATCTAAATTCCACCAAACTACAAGATTTAATTATTGAAATTCAATTAAATCTTTAAAATAAGTGAAATTACCTTTGTTTTTTAAAATTTATTTTTGTTTATTTAGTGAAATATATTTGTTGATACAAAAAAACAAAAAAAAAAAAAACATTAGTAGCTTTAATTTTAGTATTTTAATAACAATTACTTTAAAACTCTTATTTTTTAAGTTGAAAAATAACAGTAAAAAAAAAATATTTTTAAAAAAGTTTACCTAAAACGTTTTCAACATAAAACGTTTTCAAACTTTTACTTTTAGCGCGGTTCCTCCCTCCCCCATAGGGAGGAACCCCGCTTATAAGGTTGATACAATGAAACAATCCGGAAGTGCCGACTAGAAAATTTCGCGTTTCAGAACCCCTAGAGACCGAAAATAACGGTGGTTCAAATTTGTATATATATATATATATATATATATATATATATATATATATGTATATATTTATTTATTTATATATATATATATATATATATATATATATCATGATGATTAGATAGTTAGCCGTCGAGGTGATAAGTACAGATGGAATGGTTGGGATTCGGCTAAATAAACCTCAATATGATTTTGTTTTAAAAAAATCTATATTTCGGACGTTTCGGCTACTCATTGGTAGCCTTCGTCAGCTAAAATGACAAAAAAAGAAAATTAATACAGAAACAAACAAGAAAAATTTATAATTGTGATAGGTAACAGAACTATAGATACAGTTTAACTTATAACAGAACATATCGTCTTAAAATTCTTAGAATGAGTGTAATAATTGCCTTAATTGCCAACCTTGGTCTTCCTCTGCCGCTCGGCATTTCCATTGGTATGTAGTATCTTTTCTTTGTAAAATTAATTAATGTTACTATTAGCTACTATATTTGTCATTGGTATATATTTCTCTTATTTCTTTGTAAAATCAATTAATGTTACTAATTACTATTAAAATCAATTACTGTACCTATTTTCTTTTTCATTCTACTCATTCTAAGAATTTTAAGACGATATGTTCTGTTATAAGTTAAACTGTATCTATAGTTCTGTTACCTATCACAATTATAAATTTTTCTTGTTTGTTTCTGTATTAATTTTCTTTTTTTGTCATTTTAGCTGACGAAGGCTACCAATGAGTAGCCGAAACGTCCGAAATATAGATTTTTTTAAAACAAAATCATATTGAGGTTTATTTAGCCGAATCCCAACCATTCCATCTGTACTTATATATATATATATATATATATATATATATATATATATATATATGTTTTGTTTTTTTTTAGCGCGGTTCCTCCCTCCCCCATAGGGAGGAGCCCCGCTTATAGGGTTGATACAATGAAACAATCCGGAAGTGCCGACTAGAAAAGTTCGCGTTTCAGAACCCCTAGAGACCGAAAATAACGGTGGTTCAAATTTGTATATATATATATATATATATATATATATATATATATATATATATGTATATATTTATTTATATATATATATATATATATATATATATATATATATATATATATATATATATATATTTGTCTGTTCGCTCTCTAGATAGAAGACGAATGGTCCGATTTTGATGAAATTTGGTACAAAAATCCTTCGTCCAATTTGAAAGGTCAAGTTCGTTAACCAGCAAAATCCGCCTACTGGAAGATGGCGTTTGGGGCGAAATTCGCGCAAAAAAATCGTAACGCTTACGTTTTTGAGTTCATAAGCTTCTAATTAAAACTTTAAAGTAATTGATTTCGCTTATTCGAACTGTTCTTTTTGTCTGTTTTTTATTCCTTGTTATTTTTTAATTGCTTATTGTTGGATAATGTATTTAAAAATAAAACAGGTTAAGAAAAATAAGAAAAACAATTTAATGTTAGAGATATGGATTTCCAAGATATATAGCTTTTCAACTGCCCAGCGTCCTTCCTAGGGAGGGTTCTTTGTCTTTGATTTTGGTACTTAGAATTATGGGATACAGTTGAAACATTTTCTGCATGTTCGAATTTCATCAACACTAATATGTTGAAATTTTTGTTACGTTTAGAGTAAAGGAAGGGTTAGAATAAAATATTTTATTAACAGACAAAAAAAGTTTTGGTAACTTTGTATAATTTCGTTAATGAATCTCGAAAACCGTTGACAATCTTGTGAAGCGGAAGATTACCATTCGGAAGCTTACTAAATGCTCTACAAAATAGGTTCTGAAGAAAGTTTTAATTAGGCGATGTCAATCGGAGAAAAAAGTGCTTAAAGCTTTAAATTAATTGATTTCGTTTATTCCAATGGTTCTTTTTGTCTGTTTTATTTCTTGTTATTTTTTAATTGCTTATAGTTGGATAATGTATTTGACAATAAAACTGGTTAAGTAAAATAACAAAAACAATTTATTGTTAGAAATATAGATTTCCAAGATTCCAAGACCTTGTCACTAGGGGGTCTGTTTCTAGTGAAGCCGACCCTTCCAGGTAAGATTGTAAATCATGACCTTTCAAGACTTTACTACTCACAGGAATGGCGTTAGTGACCTTAAGGGTTGACACGCCATTATAATAATTAATTTAAAAAAAAAGACTGGTGGAACCAAAATAATAACTGCTTCTATTTTAATCTTTCCAAATTAGACTAGGGATATGAACGGAACCGCGCTAAGATGATGCAGTCCTGCGAGACGGACTTTTTTATATATATATATATATATATATATATATATATATATATATATATATATATATGTCTATTAGCTCATTTCTGGCTTCCCTGATGGTCCGATTTTGATGAAATTTGGTACAAAAATCCGTCGTCCAATTTGAAAGGTCAAGTTCGTTAACCAGCAAAATCCGCCCACTGGAAGATGGCGTTTGGGGCGAAATTCGCGCAAAACAAATCGCAACGCTTACATTTTTGAGTTCATATGCTTGTAAGTACTCGTTTTGTAGGCTTCTTGGCCTAGGAAAACGAATGAAACCATTTTTAAGGCGATAGCTTTAACCGTTTTCGAGAAAATTGGGAACATATTTGCTGAATAACGTTTTTGGTTTTGGTACATAATATCATGGGATTCAGTTGAAACATTTTTTGCATCTTCAAATTTTATCAAAACTAGTATCTTAAACTTTTGGTTACGTTTGGAGTTAAGGAAGGTTTAGAATAAAATATTTTATGAACAGACATGAAAAGTTTTGGGAGCTTCGTATACTTTCATTAATATCTCGAACACGGTTGGGAAATCGTGGTAAGTGGATAGAAACTATTTGAAAGCTTACTAAATTCTCTACAAAAATGATTTTAAAACTATTTTTGATTAGGTTATGTCAATCGGAGAAATAAGTGCTTAAAACTTCAAATACGTCTGTTTTGTTCTTATGAACGGGTTTTTGTCGTTCTTTTTGTAATTTTTGTCTCTTTCCCTTAGTTTTTTTTTTGATTTTTATTTTTGTAATTTCTTATGTTAGGAAAATGTATTTGTTTGTAAAACAGGATAGGTAAAATGAGACCAATTTTCTATTGCTAGAAATAATGAAACGTTTTGGGAACTCCGTATAATTTCTTAATATCTCGAAAAGTGTTGAAAATCTTGGGAAGCGAAAGGTTACCATTCGAAAGCTTACTAAATGCTCTACAAAAAATGTTCTGACGAAAGTTTTAATTAGGCGATGTTAATCGGAGAAATAAGTGCTTAAAACATTAAAGTAATTGATTTCGTTTATTCGAACGTTTTTTTTTGTCTGTTTTATTCCTTGTTATTTCTTAATTGCTTATAGTTGGATAATTTATTTTACAATAAAACTGGTTAAGTAAAATAACAAAACAATTTATTGTTAGAAATATAGATTTCCTAGATTCCAAGACCTTGTAACTAGCGGGACCCTTTCTCGTGTTGACCGACCCTTCCAGGTAAGATCGTAAATCAAGACCTTTCAAGACTGGTGGAACCAAAATAATAACTGCTTCTATTTTAATCTTCAGGCGATTCGCCAAAGTTGCGAAGCCTTATCAATAAATAAATATTTTAATCTTTCCAAATTAGACTAGGGATAAGAACGGAACCGCGCTAAGATGATGCAGTTCCTGCGAGTCGGACTTTTTTTTTAAATGAAAATAAAAGTAAAAGTTTACAAAATACTTTTTTAAAATAAAACTTAACAATTATTTTCGAGTCCGGCTATATTGTATTAAGTGTTTTTGTTTATACAAACACATCAAAGCCAATGTTATATATATATATATATATATATATATATATATATATATATATATAGGCTGAGTGAGTGATGCTAAGAGTGAGTGTGTGAATGAGGTTGAGTCAGTGTATGAGTGATGCTGAGAGTGTGCGAGTGATGCTGTGATAGTGTGGGAGTGATGCTGATAGAGAGAAAATACTCTTTTATATATATATATATATATATATATATATATATATATATATATAAATTTAATATTTTTTTAATGTGTTTATATATAAAAAGAAAACACTTAATACAATTATATACAGGGTGTCCCACATTGAGATGTCATAACATTAGGGGTTTATTCTACATCTCATTTGTAGTTCGGGGACGCAGAAATGAGCGTTCTATCTCAACATGCAGAGGAGCTACTCAAAATTTTGTCTTTTTTAAAAACTACTGGTTTTTCTAAAGAAAACTGATTTTTTGGAATTTCTGATCAATGCATCGTAAATAAAGACCACATTATTGGAATCTACATTAAATTTTCAATAAGAAACACCCGTTATTGAAATATTACCACGTAAATTGAGAGCTGTATTCAAAGGCGTATAGAAGGAACGTTTAATATTAGTTTTTTATTAAATTATTCAATATTTTCTTAATCTGCTATTTTTAGACTTAGAGGTTTGCCTCCCCCTCAAAAGTTGCATTAATTCATAAGCTTCAAAATGGCACCTCATAGTTTTAAAAACAAATCTATTTCAATCTATTTTTTTCTAATTTCTAAGTCAAAACTAATTAATGTGCTTTAGCATGAACGAGTGATTCTCAACAACTTCTTTAATTTCACACGATGATGGTCATGTCCCATCCTTCCTAAACTACATGAGGTTTATTACACCAAATAATAACTGACTATGGTTTCAAATGTATGGTTGCCCAGCTCATAATGGACGAGTGGTGACGGAAAGGCTGAACAGTGAATTTCATAACCATTCCCACACTGCGTACACACATTTTTTGTTCTGAATATGGATAGAAGGACAATTCGGAATCAAGGGTGAAAGAATTTAGAAGAACATATTGGTAATAAATACCATTATTCTAAATACAATGAATAAATGTACTATATGGTTATGCCTTTAGGGTCATGGTATTATTGATTCTATTCTATTTAATTAAATTTCTACTTATAAGTAAACTGGGTTATACATTACAATAATTTGAAATTGTATACCAAAAACACTCTCCTGTAGATAAAAAGCGAAAAAAATCCATTTAAATGAAAGGCACCCTCAAAATTTGCTTAAAATGTTACTTCGTTTTCCTAGGAAAAATCTATAGAAATCCATGGGGACAAAAGTTGTTATTACTGTGGACTAATAACTATTTGTCCAGTAGATTTTCAAAATGTCAACTAATATAAGCCTAACATCTAACTGAATCCACGGCATTAGGGAGGACTTCTTGTCTTTGAGTTCTCATGAGCTGGCACTGCTCCTGGTTGATGGGTTCCTCTTTCGTCGTCATGGGTTCTGACTACACTCTGCTCTTCAATGTTCCCAATACATAGAAATAGAGGATTCAGATCAGGAGGCAAACGAACTGGTCCATTGTGGCCGTGGAGCTGGGCAACCGACTATTTGAAACCAGAGTATGTTAATATATGGTAGATGGGCTTGTGTAATAAACCTCATGTACTGTGGGAAGGATGGGACATCAACATCATCGTGTGAAATTAAATAATTTGTGAAGAATGGCTCGTTCATGCTAAAGCACATTAATTAGTTTTGACTTGGAAATCAGAAAAAAATAGATTTGTTTTTAAAACTATGAGGTACCATTTTGAAGCTTATTAAATAATGCAACTTTTGAGGGGGAGGCAAACCTCTAAGTCTAAAAATAGCTGATTAAGAAAATATTGAATAATTTAAAAAAAAACTAATATTAAACGTTCTCATCTATATGCCTTTGAATATAGCTCTTAATTTACGTGATAACATTTCAATAAGGGGTGTTTCTTATTTGAAATTTAATTTAGATTCTAAAAACGTGGGTTTTATTTACGATCAGAAGATCCGAAAACTCAGTTTTTCTTTAGAATAGCCAGTAGTTTTTAAAAAAGACAAAATTTTGAGTAGCTCCTGTGCATGTTGAGATAGAACGCTCATTTCTGCGTCCCTGAACTACAAATGAGATGTAGAATAAACCCCTAAAGTTATGACATCTCAATGCAGGACACCCTGTATAGCAGGAGTCGAAAAAAATTGTTAAGTTGTATTTTAAAAAAAGCATTTTTTAAACTTCTACTTTTATTTTCATTTTGAAAAAGGAGAAGTTCGAGAATAACTTTTTGTGTTCAAAGTTTTTTCACTGTTTTTTTTTCCAACTTAAAAAATAAAAGTTTTAAAGCAATTTTTATTAAAATACTTTTAATAGGAGAAAGTTGTAACGAATATATTAGAGCTAATAACGTTTATTTTTTGTTTGTATTAGTAAATTTATTTCAATAAATAAACAAAAATAATTTTTTAAACAAAGAACAATTCACGTAGTTTAAAGAATGAATTAAATTTCAATAATAGTTTATCCGGCGCTAATGGCCAAGATTTATGTCGATGCGCCGAAAAAAAAAAGAAAAAAAAAAAAAAAAAAAAAAAAAAAAAAAAAAAAAAAAAGTTTATCTTGTAATTTGGTAGAATTTAGATTATGTGTATAATCATTTAATATATACTTTAGGGTTGAAAAGGCTCTTTCAGCACTTACTTAAGTAGGTGGCCTGGGGGTGTAGGATAAGTGCGAGTTGATATATGTATGGAAGTGTATATTTTCTTTCTTTCCAGTATTACAGGTATTTTAATCAACGAAAACCTAACATTCTTGATTACAATACTGAAAACGTTTATTTCACATTAAAGAAAACAAAACAAAAGTATTACATTAACTTCTATTTTCATTTACTTAATTTTAAGAGCTCCTAAATAACCTTTACTCATAAAATTTACAAATAACTTTTTTTTACTGTTATTTTTCAAGTTATAAAATAAAAGTTTTTTTTAAAAGTTAAAATATACACGGTCATGTCCAATCTCTCTATCTAATCTCTTCAGGATTGTGTTTTCTTGGTCCCAATTTTTTCAAGAGATGTATGCCTCTTATGTAAGCTATTTTGTATTCTTTCCCCCATTAGTGTTTCATCCGTTTGCGTCTTTGGATACAGTCATCTTATTTATATCTTTATATATATATATATATATATATATATATATATATATATATATATATATATATATATATATGAGCGCATCTGGATGTGGATGTGACTATTCCATTACTAGATAGTGACTTGATGCTTCTTCGAACGAGATGACAAATATAAACTCTAATTAGATCCGAATTGATATCCAGACCCCCCCCCTCCATTTGTTTTTCCGGGTTCCTTGACCTAGGGGCCACTTATCGAGCTGGCAACCACCACCCCTTACCCACCTCCCGTACCCACCCATCGACCGTTGTCTAGGCAACGGGGAATCGATAGAGCCATCTGGGTCAAGAGTCAGCCCGCCTCTTGGCTTCCTATACCAACGTCGGGGCGCCTTCAATATTTGCAAAAATGCAAAAATATTCCTAAGCACTTTTACATATCATGCATGAAAAATAAACTCTTTGCTTTCGAACTTAATGCATTTTTTGATGCATAATTATTCTGATGAATTCATTTGACTACAAAGGAAATTCAAACGACTACAAGAATTGTGGCGCTAAAATTGTGACAAAACACAGATAAGCGATAGTAGCGGACTTCTACTAGTACGTTTTGCTATCTGGATAAACTGACCATCTAAACTTATTTTTAAAACAAGAACAAAGTGATAGAAAGGATTAATAATGCTAAATCAAAACATGTCAAACTTCATGCACACATATTGACAGAGTGTACAAAACGTGATTATTTACTAACACCTCAAAGACATAAGTGAACTTTTGAAGGAGCGTAGGAAATTGATAAATATTATTTTTTAACAACTAAAACACTCACAGCTATACAACAAGATTTAATTCTAGAGTCTCAAGCTACTTGTGATATCTGGTAGCATTGGAGAGAATGATCGTTTTTATTATATTTGTTTTTATTTTATCATAAATTTACAATAATATTTAATTTTTACTTAATCGTGGCAGATAAATGTGTATGCGCGCGAGTGAATATGTGTATATATGTACAGTACTGGCTGTCTGCTTGCCACATCCGGCGAACAAGCAGGTAGCACCGATGGTCCCTAAAAGAGTGGAGAGCTGCCTGCCGGTTTTCCTCGTCCGGCGATGCGGCATGCAGCACCGGTGGCCCCTAAATGTGTGGAGTACTGCCTGTCTGCTTGCCCCATCAGGCGAACAAGCAGGCAACACAGGTGGTCTCTAAATGTGTGGAGTACTGCCTGTCTGCTTACCACATCCGGCGAACAAGCAGGCAGCACCGATGGTCCCTAAAAGAGTGGAGAGCTGCCTGCCGGTTTTCCTCGTCCGGCGATTCGGCATGCAGCACCGGTGGCCCCTAAATGTGTGGAGTACTGCCTGTCTGCTTGCCCCATCAGGCGAACAAGCAGGCAACACAGGTGGTCTCTAAATGTGTGGAGTACTGCCTGTCTGCTTGCCATATCCGGCGAACAAGCAGGCAGCACCGGTGGTCCCTAAAAGTGTGGAGTGCTGCCTGCCTGTTTTCCTCGTCCGGCGATGCGACAGGCAGCACCGATGGTCCCAAAAAGTGTGGAGGGCTTCCTGCCTGTTTGCCTCGTCCGGCGAAGAGGCTGGCAGCACCGGGGATCGCTGAAAGTGTTATGGAAATCATATTTTCGTTTATGGAGGTATTTCTTGCTGCGTAACATTTCGCAGGAATCCCATCCTTTCGATACATACGCTGTTAGAAAAAAAGTTTTTTTTATTAAATAGGGTCGATTTAAAAATTGTCTAAACTATTCTGGCGGTATCAAACCGTACCGCTATTTTGGTGTTCTTAATAAGTTCCTCAGAGTATTTCAAGTAGGCTGTAGCCGCCATAGTTGTTTTTGGAATGAGCCCGTTGGTGGAGGTTATAAGGGCTGTTTTCCTTGCGGAACCAGGACTATACAAGCCATTCAGCCAATATACCAAGCCCTGAGATTTCTGCATATCCATATCATTGGCGACTGCGATATCTGTGATATCAGCTGTCTTATATCCTTTGACTTCTCAGAGCTCATGTATCACTAAAAGTCCGATTCGCAGGAACTGCGTCATCTTAGCGCGGTTCCGTTCTTATCTTTAGTGTTTATGAAGGCATAGAATAGAAACAGTTATTACTTTGTTTAGATCAATAGCGAAACACCTATCCAAATGAAATCTCAAACTAACCAGTCTTGAAAGGTCTTGATTTACAATCTTACCTGTATGGGTCAGCTATCCCATAAGTCGGGGAGATAGGCCTCCGCACAGAGGCATTTGGAAAGCCTTGGGATCTCTCTCTTTGAACGCTACATTTTTAACAATAAATTGATCTTCTTATTTTACTTAATCTGTTTTATTGTCAAATACATTATCCGACTATAAGCAATTTAAAAATAACAAGGAATAAAATAGACAAAAAGAACCATTCGAATAAACGAAATCAATTACTTTAAAGTTTTAAGCACTTATTTCTCCGATTGACATCGCCTAATTAAAACTTTCTTTAGAACCTTTTTTGTAGAGCATTTAGTAAGCTTTCGAATGGTAACCATCTGCTTCCCAAGATTGTCAACGGTTTTCGAGATACTAACGAAAGTATACAAAGTTACCAAAACTTTTCTTGTCTGTTAATAAAATATTTTATTCTAACCCTTTCTTTACTCCAAACATAACCAAAATTTGAACATATTAGTCTTGATGAAATTTGAACATGCAGAAAATGTTTCAACTGAATCCCATAATTCTAAGTACCAAAATCAAAGACAAAAAGAACAGTTCGAATAGGCGAAATCAATTACTTTAAAGGTTTAAGGACTTATTTCTCCGATTGACAACGCCTAATCAAAACTATCATTAGAACCATTTTTGTAGAGCATTTAGTGAGCTTTCTAATGGTAATCTTACGTTTCGCAAGATTCTCAACCTTTTTCGAAATATTAAGGAAAGTAAACAAAGTTACCAAAATTTTTTATGTCTGTTAATCAAATATTTTATTCTAACCCTTCCTTAACTCCAAACGTAACATAACTTTCAACATATTAGTTTTAATGAAAGTAGAACATGCAGATAATGTTTCAACTGAATCCATTGATTCTAAGTACCCAAACCAAAAACGGTATTCAAAAACTATTTTTCCAATTTTCTCAAAAACGGTTAAAGCTATCGCCTTGAAAATGGTTTCATTCGTTTTCCTAGCCCAAGAAGCCTATAAAAAGAGTACTTACAAGCTTATGAACTCAAAAACGTAAGCGTTACGATTTTTTTCTGCGCGAATTTCGCCCCAAACGCCATCTTCCAGTGGGCGGATTTTGCTGGTTAACGAACTTGTCCTTTCAAATTGGACGACTGATTTTTGTACCAAATTTCATCAAAATCGGACCATCAGGGAAGCCAAAATGAGCGAACAGACAAATATATATATATATATATATATATATATATATATATATAAATATATACATATATATATATATATATATATATATATATATATATATATATATATATATATACAAATTTGAACCACCGTTATTTTCGGTCTCTAGGGGTTCTGAAACGCGAAATTTTCTTGTCGGCACTTCCGGATTGTTTCATTGTATCAACCTTATAAGCGGGGTTTCTCCCTATGGGGGAGGGAGGAACCGCGCTAAAAATGGTATTTGGACGGTGGTCCAAATTTATATATATATATCCTTATTTTATTCCCACGTAAATGAAGAAATTACGGAATTCAGTATGTGTTATACTACCAGGATGTGGCAACCTTTGAATTGTGAAAGGATATGTTTCAGATATTTATGGAAGAAATAGATAAATAATGAAAACACAGTATTTTTGATAAAAATCTTGGATGTTCCTAATGTAAGTGAATTGAAATGTTTACTTTTCCGAGATATGCTTTATCGTGAAGCGATACTTCTTATCGACAGGCGAAATGTCGGCGTCCTCTGAAAAAATTATCTCTGAAATCGATGAAGACACATTATCCATTGATAAAAGGGCCTAAAGTTGGCCATCGATTCCCCTGGATTGCCGAGATCTCTTCATAATGTAGATGTAATTACACTGCACCTCGTTGAAGGGATGTTCCTCAGCATACCGGATTTTATTTTCTACCAGTGACCTCTCAAAGTAGGCCAAAGCCTGACCAAGTATTAATGGATCTGAATCAAGCTGCAGACACGTTTTCATAATACTTCACAAAGGTTATATTTTTGAAGATGCCCTTTTTTAAGTACGTTAAACTCAGTTATATAATTAATTGTGCTCGTTTATTATATGAGAATTATTTGGAAGGAGACAATCATTATTAACACTTCCTAAGCTTGATTTTCACTGTTTTAATTGCTATTAGGGTAGCTGGTCACGGAGCCCAAGTCTCTTAAGCTTCCTGGGAAGGTCTTTAGGATGGGTCCGAGTGGAAAGGGATTGACCTCTAGCATTTGGGTGGGATGACAATTTCGAATGAAACGTTAGAGACGTTAGAATGTGGCTTTTAACAAAATATTTCCTAAAGGCTAATAATTTAATTGAATTTATAGTAGTAAATTATAGAAGTAACATTAACATTTTAATTTAAGATCATTTAAAAAGAAGTTTCAGGGACAACATTATTTCTGAAATATTATTACACCTGGAAGGGGGGTTAGCTCAGTATGTTCTTGCATCATTATTACATCAATTATTAAATAGCCTACAAAAACGGTACTCGGAGCTTTCCGTTGGGGCGATCTCATTCCGAGAAATCTTGCTTACGATTTCGCGATTGTTGGTTTCGTTTGCTTGAACTATTTTTTGTCTCAGTTTACCCGAGTTTCTTATTGTTTGTTCATGTTTTTTTTGTGTGTGTGTGTGTGTTTAGCAGTAAAATTAATTTTTCAGTACAACAAGGCAGGTAAATAAGAATCTTGTTCTTATTATATTTTGATTGTAGTAAAGCCGTCTAAGCAAGAAGTCGAAATGGGGAGTAAGTAATTTCCGCTTCTGTAATTTTTCTGTGCATATGTCTACACTACCAAAATTCTGACGAACGTGCTTAGTTATGTAGCTCCTGCGTGACGGACATTTTTTAATACGACATTGGTGGAGGTGATCCGAAGGACAGCAGGGATACGGGCGCCATGGAACACGTTAAGATGAGGCAGTTCCTCCGTGTCAGGCTGTTAATTTATAAATATTTTGGCATGGGGAATCGAAAGAAACCTCTTGAATGGGTTAGACACTCAAACAAAACTAGGGAGAGAGTTGACTTTTGCACATGTTCCACATTTCTGGAGAAGGTAACCATGCGAAAGCCTAACACATTTCCCACAACAGAAGTTCAAGCAGAAATATTTGGAGTTAGTGAGCTTTCAGAAGTGTTTGGTTCCAATGAAGGAAAAAAATATTATGCCTTTCTTTTCCAAGACTTTCCAAATTCCACTAGGGATAACCATTAAGCAACGGGGCTTTTCATTTTTATGGTAATACTGTATTAAGCATTTTATTGCTATTCTCCATTATTATTATAATTGTACAGAACCTCCTGTAAAACAATAAAACTACGTTAAAAAAATACATGATTATGGTTGGTTGGATTTGGTCTTAGGACAATCAACTTCTTGATTACCATTGCCCGATTATTTATGGTTCAATTACATATTATTGATTTGGTATGCACGATGAAAATGAAGCTTATAAGATTTCTTCAGCATACATAAGATTGTCCTACAGGATAAAATTATACACAAAAAAGTATAGAGCTTCCACCTAAGTTTGCTGGATGTAGATTTTTGTTTTAGCGCACTTCCTCTCTCCCTCCAAAGGGAGGAAACCCGCTTCTGAGGATGACCTCATGGCACAATCCTCAACTGCCGACTAGAAAAATCAATAGAAATAAAATTGAAACCATTTTTAAATCCTTATCTCTAACCGTTTACGAGAAAAATTAGTAAACCTACCTTTCCAAACTAGTTTTCAGTATTTTTTTTTTTTAATGGCATGTAATTATTGTAATATTATGGTAATTATTGTTTAGTGATTATACATATATATACACACACACACACACACACACACGCACACACACACACACACACACACACACGCACGCACACACACATACACATGTTTTCAGTTTGAGTATTCAGAAACGATTGATTCAGCTGAATGTTTTTTGAGTTCTTTTGATTTTGGTTGCGTTTGGGGGAAAGAAAGTATTAGAAAATGTATTATGGCAATTTTTAATCTATGATAGAACGAAAAACTAAAATTATTTCGAAAGAAGAAAGCTAAATCTAGTAAAGTACGTAGGAGTTTTAAGAAATATTAATTTTTTCTAAATGGTGAATAATTATTCATTTTCTATTAAAATATCCGTCGAAAATCGGTCATAATTCAATGAGTCAAAACATTTCTACGTACTGTGAGCCTACAGTACACGCACCGATGCCAGTGACGACGGTCTCCATCAACAGGTATGACTACTGGCGGACCTAACCCCTTAGATTATTTACCTTTCACGTACTACTAGAAGATATCATTAGGAAGCTGCAGTTAAAATTTGAAGTTGATCGGGTAAAAATTAAAGATAATTGAAAAACATAGTTTTGAGAGAACTACTTCAAAGTTTAATTCTCTGACTCGTTCAAGTTTTTCCTATTAAATTTTTTTTTCATACATTCTTGTAATAACAATTTAAAAAATGGGTTTTAATTTTGAAATGTATTAAAGGACGACCAAAAAAATTTACAATTAAAAAGGGACTAATCGAATCTCCTCGACTTCACCCGAAAAATCGTTTTTTTTTTTGTCCGTTTAAAAAAAATGTCTTCACAAAAACACCCTTGGATATCATTTTTGATTAGCTAAGAAAGAATTTTACCCCATACAAAAGAAATGGTAAAAGAAAGTTACAAGCTAGTTTTACCACTTAAGGCAACTTAATGTTTTCTATTGATGATGGTCAGTTTTTTCCAAGCTTTAACCAACGATTACGATAGTTAGTAGGGTCATTTTTTGAGAACCTTTGGTATTTGATTCCTTCATTTACAGCTCTTTACCTATTTTTGCTGGAAAGTTATATTTATTATACATGTGGAGATGTAATGATTGGACAAGCGACCACTGGTGGACCAATGAGAAGCATCCGGGCCAGCCAATAGGAACGAGCGCTAGGCCGAGCACTCCCGACTTTGACCGAGGCACCCCGACCTCGGCCTATGAATAGGGGCGTTCCTGCTGGCCAGAACTCATTCCGATCCAGCGCTCCCTCCAGGACACTTCAGCTCTCTCAAGACCAGACTCCAGCCAGCCACGCACTCAGGACCAAGCAACCGGCGTTCCAGCAGCCACCCAGCCATGCACTCAGGACCAAGGACCTAGCTACCTGCTCGACCTCTCTGGACAAAGTACGAAGCCGCCGTCTCGATGTCCCCAGTGGTCAAGCCAGCCTCCAGTCATTACACTCCCGACTCCTACTTCCCCCAACTCTAGTCAATACCTGGCTTATTTATTTAATTCCTTACCCCTCTCGCTCCTGCTTCGAGGAACGGCTACGGCTCAGTACCGAACACCTTCTCCCCGACTCAGTGGAACAGCTAAGGCCTAGTACCTAGTCGGTATCCCCCAGGTTCAAGGAAGCGCCCTTAACCGGGACACAGTACTTATCTGGTTACCTTCTCGCGACACATCCTTCCTACCCTTCCTAGCCAACCTTTAGTAGCGACACCCATCCGCTACATACATGAATAACGTAGAAACGAACTCTTTTTACAAGTAGCCTACCGTAGAGAAGGCCCACATTCAGAAATTTGTTTATTTAGGAATATTTCCGTCATTCAAGTGTCGAGTCTTCACGGTAGCAGGATGTAGAAGAATAAGATATTTGAATATTTGAAATGAAAAGCCGGCGAATAGGGTGTCGGTATGGAGGAGGGAGAGGAAAAGCTATGCTGGTCGAGAGTGGGGTGTTGCATAACGGGGTCGCTGAACCAAGCCTAGCCTCTCTTCCTAGGCAACTAACAACATGAAACCCTGGCAAATAAAAAAATTTTGTCCAGTGTATTATCGAAATCAGAGGAATAATGTTCAATAAGATTTCGCCTAGAAATTGCGAAGTGTCAGATCTTGTGTAAAATGGAATTTCTTATTGAACGTCCACACAACATTACAGGAAATTTAGAAATGGGTTTCTTCTAAAAGAGCAGCATCGGAGAAATTCTGTCAAGTCTTACCAGAATGAGATTTCAACAAGCAATGCCAACATCAAGTAATAAGTCTCCGATAGTATCCAGTATGGAATGATTATTTGTATATGAATGCCAACATCAAGTAATAAGTCTCCGATAGTATCCAGTATGGAATGATTATTTGTATATGAATGCCAACATCAAGTAATAAGTCTCCGATAGTATCCAGTATGGAATGATTATTTGTATATGAATGCCAACATCAAGTAATAAGTCTTCGATAGTATCCAGTATGGAATGATTATTTGTCAGGGACCGAAAATAACTATTAATTTTTATTTCAAATGAGTTTCACTTAACCTTTAATTTTTATTTTTTGGAAATAAAAATAAAAATTGCATCGTAATTTATATTTTTTTTTTAAATTGTCTAATAAGTTTTATTTCAAAAACTTAAAAATAAAAATTATTTGAATAATGTTATTTCAAAAAATTTTTAATAACAATTTTTTATTATTTTAACTTTAAACATTATTTTAAATAAAAAAAATACAATATTAGTGCCATAATGAATAGATTTATTGATTTTAAGAGCTCGCACACATAGCGACTAATAATGAATAGAAACGAAAACAAAAAAAAAGTAACGCACAAAAACAAATTCTAGAATATACACTATATACTCATACAAATCAATTGGATTTAGACGAACTTTGATTCACTGACATAAACAAATAACTTCTAATAAACAAAAGGTTCCAAATCAAGTGTTTATTTTTTTTCTGAGGATAAGAGATATTTAATAAATGAGTTTCACTTAACCTTTAATTTTTATTATTGGGAAATAAAAATAAAAATTCCATCGTAATTGATATATTTTATTATTTTTTAAAAAAAAATGTCTAATAATTTTTATTTTAAAAACTTAAAAATAAAAAAAAGTTATTCATTAATTTTAAAAATATAAATTGTGAAGTAATTTTTTTGTCATAATTTTTAAGAAACATTTAATTTTTCCTAAAATTAAAAAACATCAACGCCTGTGATGTTATGCGGAATGAGAATTCTTTTTCTACAGCCCGGTTCAAAGGGAAATCATACAGGTAAGCTCTAAAACTACCAACGTCAGGGGAAAGTCTGACAGGTAATCTCTAACACTACCAACGTCAGACTTAAATCTTACAGCTAATCTCTAAAACTACCAACGCCACGGGAAAATCTAACAGGTAATCTCTAACACTGCCAACGTCAGGGGAAAGTCTCACAGGTAATCTCTAACACTACCAACGTCAGACTTAAATCTTACAGCTAATCTCTGAAACTACCAACGCCACGGGAAAATCTAACAGGTAATCTCTAACACTACCAACGCCATGGGAAAATCTCACGGGTAATCTTTAACACAACCAACGTCAGAGTTAAATCTTACTGGTAACTACCAATGCCGTGGGAAAATCTCATGGTTATTCTCTAACACTATCAACGTCAGACTGAAATCTTACAGGTAATCTGTAACTCTACCAACGTCAGACTGAAATCTTACTGGTAATCTTTAACACTACCAACGTAGGACTGAAATCTTACAGGTAATCTCTAAAACTATTAACGCCATGGGAAAATCTCACAGGTAATCTATAACACTACCAACGTCTGACTGAAATCTTACTGGTAATCTTTAACACAACCAACGCCATGGGAAAATCTCACAGGTAATCTCTAATAGTACCAACATCAGAGTAAAATCTCACAGTTAATCTCTAAAACTTCCAATATCACTGATATATCTTAGAGATTATCTCTAAAACTAACGAAGTCAGAGAGAAATGTCACAGGTAATCTCTGAAACAACCAATTTCTCAGATAAATCTTACAGTTAATCTATGAAACTACATTAATAAGAAATGCCACAGAGCCCGTGATCTCAGAGCCGGGCCCGGGACCAGATCACGGGCCCCCACTTCTCAGAGCCAGAATGAAAATTCTAGTACTTTCCTATAGGACTTTGGGCATTTTTAAATTATTTTCATATTCAGTTTTGAGCAAAATGAGAATAAAAGCCTACAATCGGTGCTGCACAGGTCACTTTCGGTACTTTTTTCCAATTAGTGAGGATCGGGCCGGGCGCCCACGGTCCCCGGGCCCGGGACAACTGTACCCGGTTGTCCCCCTCATGTGGCGGCCCTGGCCACAGATAATATCTAAAACTACCATCATCATAGAGAAATCACACAGGTAATCTCTAACACTACCAACGTCAGAGTGAAATCTCACAGGTAACCTCTAAAAACAACCAATATCTGAGGTAAATCTTACAGTTAATCTCTGAAACTACGTCAATAAGAAATGTTTCCGGTAATCCCTAAAACTACCATCATCAGAGAGACAGGCATCTTACAATCTACCGAATCCACCGACATCTGAAAATCTCACTAGAATTGTAAATGAAGGATTCTCTTCACAAACACCAATTGTTCGATGTCCGACAGACGCCTCATACGTTTTGCACATTGAAAAATCGAGAGAGTGAAACTGAACATAAATAAATACCATTAGTTGAGACCAGAAACATCTCCAAATGGAACAATCACTCACAAATGGATAAAAAATTCACTTAGATCAGGATACGATCATCAAAATTACAGAAAATGAAAAAACAAAACAATCCTATCATAAAAATTATTGCTGGAAAAAAGGAAAAAGCTCCAAGGAAACAAATAGACAAGCTATTGCTTCACGGTAATTCGTTCATCTGTAATTGGAGGACAATTTGTTGGCGGGAAATAAAAACCAGCATCTCTGAAATAAGTCGGTCCACCTTGAAGAGAATGATCGACTCACTCCGAAGCCCTTGTAACTCCCATTATCGTCCAGAGATCCAGCTAATAATATACCTCCCTATTCTATCTTGGCTGCGGCTCAACGCGCAGTCTCCAGGCGTGGAACCTTAGCTTTAGGGCTATGCTTTAGTCCTGGAGGCTTATCTCTAGGGCTATTCTCTACTCCTGAAGCCTTATCTATAGGGCTGTTCACTAGACATGGAGCCTTATCTATAGGGCTGTTCTCTAGACCTGGAGCCTTATCTATAGGGCTGTTCTCTAGGCCTGGAGCCTTATCTGTATGGCTGCTCTGTAGACCCGGAGTCTTATCTATAGGGCTGTTCTCTAGACCTGGACTCTTATCTATAGGACCGTTCTCTAGACCTGGAGTCTTATCTATAGGGCTGTTCTCTAGACCTGGACTCTTATCTATAGGACCGTTCTCTAAACCTGGACCCTTACCTCTTAGGGTGTTCTCTGGTCCTGGAGCCTTATCTCAAGGGCTATTCTCTAGGCTTAAAGCCTTATGTGTAGGGCTATTCTCTAGGACTGAAGCCTTATCTCTTAGTCTGGACTCTAGGCCTGAAGCCTTATCTGCAGGGCTATTCTCTATGCCTGAAACCTTATCCATTGGACTGTTTTCTATGCCTGATCCCTATCTCTTTGGCTGTTCTCTAGACCTGCAGCCTTTTCACTTGGGCTGTTCTCTAGACCTGCAGCCTCATCTCTAGGGCTATTCACTAGGCTTAAAACCTTATCTCTTGGGCTGTTCTTTAGGTATGACCATACGACTGAAAACGAATCTCTCAGGGTATTCTCGCGGTCTATCCGTATGAAAAGGAATGTATCTCTTGGAGGTTTCTCTAGGCCTATCGTATGAATAGAACCATTTCTCTTATGATGTTCCCTCGGCCTGTCTATACGACCGGAATCATAGGTGTTAGGTTATTTTCTATGATCGCCAGTATAAACAGAACCTTGTCCCCGTGGCTATTTTCTGACATGGCTCGGTTGTTGTCTCCATCAATGCGTTGCTTTGCAAAATGACCGGTATCTATAAAGAACTCTATCCTTGAATGGTACAAAATAATTTCCCCTTTTTTTGTAAAGCTTATAAGTTTTTGACGATACTTTTTTGTATAAATAATGTTGAGAGTAGACTGAGGAAGGAGTTGGAACCGAGGCTGTTAAGGGCGGCCAGCTGACGCGGCAGCTGCAACAAGCTGCATTGCAAGCTAAGACTCTTGTCTGGAGATATTCTACGCCGCTCAGCATTACCAGAGAAAACATGCTTCCTGGCAGGTGGTTCATCAGCATCTGCCTTATTCTCAGCTGCTATTTCCAAAAGAAACAAAGGGTCTTATTTGCATCGAAAACGTGATGGAAACATGTATCCTTTATGGATAAAAAATATTTTAGAACTAAACTTTTTTTTATAATCAAATACATCTCAAGTAAAGTATTTATAAAATCATTTGATAAATTTGTAAACAGCAACTTATCATACAATTATTTTATTCTAAATTTAAGCGGACACAAATTGGTTTGAAGGCCAAATTGAAGTTTAGGAGAATATAGAGGGATATTTCATTAAAAATGCATGAGTTTCATGTGCCTTATGGATAGCAAACTAAAGCAAATGTACCGGCATGTTGAAATATAGCCAAGACTGGAGTGGAGGAAAATAGAGGATGGGCGAGAATGTACCGGTATGTTGAAATATAGCCTAGACGAGAGTGGAGGAAGAAAGAGGATGGGCAAGAATGTATCGCTATGTTGAAATATAGCCTAGAATAGAGTGGAGGAAGAAAGAGGATGAGCAAGAATGTACGGGTAAGTTGAAATATAGCCTAGACTAGAGTGGAGGAAGAAAGAATATGAGCAAGAATGTATCGCTACGTTGAAATATAACCTAGACTAGAGTGGAGGAAGAAGGATGGGCAAGAATGTATCGCTATGTTGAAATATAACCTAGAATAGAGTGGAGGAAGAAGGATAGGCAAGAATGTAACGCTATGTTGAAACATAGCCTAGACTTAAGTAGAGGAAGAACGAGGATAGGTAATAGTGGACCGCTCTGGTGAAATATAGCCTACTGTGCTAGAGGAAAATAGAGAAAGGAATAATTTAACTAGATTCAAGAATATGTATATATGTATGTGTATATATGTATGTATATATATATATATATATATATATATATATATATATATATATATATATATACGTGAAAGTATTGAAATGTATGGTCTGATAGCGTCGACAAAAAAAAAATAATATATTTTTCCAATCTTTACTGTGGGCCTATATAGGAAATAATTTCGGGGGGGCTGGGAAAAGTTCGGGAGGGAGGGGGCTGAGACCATTTCCGGGGTATGGAATACTAACAATTTAGAACTTGGAATAGTTTTAGCCAAATAAAGCGCTATTGTACCCAAAATAAAATATTTGTTATAAACTAAGTGATTTTATTTAATTTATTTTCAAGGGGTTTATGACACATTTTACCGATCAAATCAAAATTTCCGGGGGCTGCAGCCCCCCCCCCATTATACGCCCATGTAATATAGCACTTCCATAATGCAGTAAGGTTGAATGATATATAATAATTTCTATACAGAAAACTACGAATTCAAAATCTACTCCACTGCATGAAATAGAATGGAGGGTAGAAAGAGTGGAAGAAACGGTGAGGTGGCGAGTGAAAGTCGGGTGTTGGGTTGAAACAGGTGGTATGGAACCTTGTTCGTCCAGTAACCCAAGCTAGCACGTGCCATTGTATGGATGGTCCAACGTCGGAGCAGGGTCTAAGGACAGGATAAGCATTATATTACGTCAAGCCACGATCGAAATCATCAAGGAATTAATGGGGATATTGATGTCCTCCACAATTACACATGGTATGCATTATACTGTGGAGCCGTGTTCGAAATTATCTGTGCAATAACCTCGGAATTAATCAGAATCTTGGGATTGCTGCGAAACTCAACGGTAGGCACTATATATATAGGAGACAAGTTGCTCTTTTGAGAATTCAAAATCACACCAGAAATAGGCATTTTATGAAAACGCGCTAAGATGGCGCAGTTATCAAAAGCCATACGTGATGGAGAAAAATGTAGGCCATTTTTGAATTCTTGACCGTCACAAACACCACATTGAATTCAGTTTCTGTCGAGCTTTACGGCCCATCGACAATTCTTGGCCATTAGCGCCGCATAGTCGGTACTAATGATATCTAGCGTTGGGCGATTCTCGAATATAAATCGATTTTTTTGAATCGATTCGAATCGAAATGAAAAAGATCGATCCACAAAAAGTTCAGATCTATTCATAAGATCGATCTTCGATATGGGTCGATTTCATGATTACTTACAATTATTTAGTGAAGATGGAGATAGTTAGCCGTTGCAGAGATACGAAGACAAGGTATAGTTGGGATTCGGCTAGGAGAAAAACGTCAGACTTTCAGGAAGAAATCTGTATTTGGACGTTTCGGCTGCACATTGGCAGCCTTCTTCAGCTAAAAAAATACAACTTATAAGTAAAAAAAATAAATATACAACTTGTAAGTAAAAAACAGGCAGAAATGAGCGTAGTATATACATCAAGACAATAAATTTTAACCAATCTTATTTTTAAACAATGAAAATACGGTAGTTGGAAAGTAAACAGCATGTAGAAACTTGTAAGTAAGCAGTACAACAAACTAATCAGTACAAAAAAGGAACATTTTTCACATAGTGAGAAAATACAATCATATATATATATACATATATATATATATATATATATATATATATATATATATATATATATCTAATATATAAAATTCTCGTGTCACAGTTTTCGTTGCTATACTCCTCCGAAACGGCTTGACCGATTTTGATGAAATTTTTTGTGCTTATCCGGTATCTATGAGAATCGGCCAACATCTATTTTTCATCCCCCTAAATGTTAGGGGTAGTCCACCCCTAAATTTTTTTTTTTATTTTTTAGACAAAATTTTTAATTTCTTTTTTTTTTATGATACAACATACAAAAATACATACCATCCTCAATTTTCACCCTTCTACGATCAACCCTTATTTTTCAATAGCCATTTTAGTAATTTAATCATTTTTCCTCTCCGGTCGAAAACTGATCAATCGTCATTTAATTAGTTATCCCCGCCAGATGTCTACATCTTGATAGCTGACCCGGAGTCCTGAATAGCAGAATAAATATTTAAAAAAAATTATTGAATCGACTGTTAGGCGGTACGAAGTTCGCCGGGTCAGCTAGTATATATATATATATATATATATATATATATATATATATATATATATATGTATGTCTGTTAACACGATAGCGGCCAGAGTTTTTGTTTTTTCGTCACGAAACTTGGCATATAGCATTCAATTAGCAAACGATTGAACGAGTTCGTTAACCACCAAAGTCGGTCCACTGGAAGGGGGGGTTTACCCCGAACTCAAAACACTAATTTGACCATGTCAGCCGTAATATTTGTTATATTTCAACCAAACTTGGCATTCGTAGTGGTAATATAGAGCGAAAAGTGAGATATAAAAATAAACTAAATCGGTTCATTAGGAGAGGGGGTTTACTCCGGACCCACAATACCAATTCGCCACTACTAGCCGTGATTTTTGGTATATTTCGACGAAACTCGGTATTCGTAGCGGTAATCTACAGGTAAATATGTGTTGTAAAAGTAAACTAAATCGGTTCATTTGGAGGGGGGGGGTTTACTCCGGACCCAAATTACTAATATACTCATACCGGTCGTAATTTCTGCTGTATTGTAACGAAACGCGGTATACGTCGTGGGTAACTCAGGAGAAAGAAGTGTTGTAAAAATGAGCTGAATCGGTCAATCGGAAAGGGGGGGTTTACTTTGTAATATATTTCAATAGAGAAGCCCGCCAGGCGTAGGTTCACACAGCCGCCGCAAGGAGCGCTAGAGGGACTATATCCTGTTCCTGCGTTAGATCAAAATACGATAATATGAGGTTTTTTGTATTTATTACGTAGTGTAGTAGGTACCATGTGTAAACATAACTCTGGAAGCAAATTAATAATTGATCAGTTACTCATTACAAAATTAAAAGAGATCTATTCATGTTTTTATTTTATTTATGTAGGATATTTTAAGCAAATTGTTCTGGAAAGCAGTCTACACTACCCAAATTCTGAGGAAAGTGCTTAGTTATGCAGCTCCTGCGTTACGGACTTTTTTTTTATTTTTTTCATTGGTTATCACATGCTGTATATAAATACATCTGGTAATATGATATATAATACAATATGAGGGTTCTGTGCTCAAGGCCTCCCAACTTCATCCTCGATTAACGCCAGAAGGAGGCTCAGATGACTTAGAAAGGGGCTTACCTTCTGCTCCGACCAGTCGAAGAGAGATCGTTGAGCTACAGACATTGACGCACTTGAAGAAAGAGAAAGCCATTGCCAACACTTCACTTGGTCACCACAGCAGATCTCTAGCCCACTGTCTTCTGAGTCGCCTTGGTTGAGAGGACGCGCATAGGGAGAGGACTTCAGTTTTTTGACGAGTGGAAAGTTTAGGGTGGAAACGTAGAACGGAGCATTCACTATTGTTATTAGGACGGCCTAGAATCAGAGAACGGCGGATTTTGAGCTCTGGTCGAATACTATAAAAAAAAAAAACGAATGCTGTATTTGATAGTTTTAATCATGCTATATCTAATCTTCATCTAATATGCTATATCTAAGGTATAAATATGCCTGCCCTACTATTATCTGACGAAAATAACTTGCTTATGATATAAAAGCCGCCTATTTGCGCTGATATATTCGCTTTACTGACAAATGACAAATTATCAAACCAAAGTAATAAAAAAAATCGTTAAAGATTTTAATTTTCTTCAACAGTAAGTATGACCAAAGTATAAAACGACGAATGGAATAAACCGCTGTAAAAAGAAAGTAATCCATAGTAATAGCCGAATTAAAGGCGGGTCAAACATTATCCCAGGAGTGGTGAATTCAGAGATCTGAGGAACGGTGAAAGAAGATGACGAGGATACAGAAGAGAAGGGGGTAGAGGAAGGGGGCATCAGAGTTCAACGGCACCCCGGCACCCAACAAAACTAGTTCTCTGCAGCGGTTCTATACGGGTTGAGCGGTACCAGCAGATCGAACACAAACTGAACAATTTCTCTTCAAACTAGTTTTTCACAGCAGTGCTGTACTAGCATCCTACAACACCTGAATACTCAGAGAGAGTTTGGTGCATAGCGTCCTAAAGAAGATTGTTTTTCTCGACTACTCTATACTAACATAGTAATAACACCTAAGCTAACAAGAGAAGCACATATCTTCTTGAAATACTCCAAACGTGTTTGACACATAGCGTCTTAAAGGACCTTGTATTTCTTGACTACTCTACGCTGACATAGTACTAACACCTAAGCCAACAAGAGAAGAACATATCTTCTTGAAATACTCCAAACGTGTTTGACACATAGCGTCTTAAAGGACCTTGTTTTTTATTGACTACTCTTCGCTGACATAGTACTACACCTAAGACAACAAGAGAACCTATCTTCTTGAAGTACTCCAAAAGTGTTTGGCACATAGCGTCCTAAAGAAGCTTGTTTTTTCGGTGTCTCTATACCGACATAGTCCTCAAACCTAAGCCAACACAAGAAGCATATTTCATCTTGAAGCATTACAAAAGTAATTGGCACATAGCGCCTTAAAGGAGCCTTTTTTAGCGCGGTTCCTCCTTCCCCCATAGGGAGGAACCCCGCTTATAAGGTTGATACAATGAAACGATCCAGATGTGCCGAAAATTTCGCGTTTCAGAACGCGATGGTCCGATCAAATGGTCCGATTTTGATGAAATTTGGTGCAAAACTCTGTCGTCCAATTTGAAAGGTCAAGTTCGTTAACCAGCAAAATCCGCCCACTGCAAGATGGCGTTTGGGGCGAAATTCGCGCAAAAAAATCGTAACGCTTACATTTTTGAGTTCATAAGCTTGTAAGAACTCGTTTTATAGGCTTCTTGGGCTAGGAAAACGAATGGAACCATTTTCAAGGCGATAGCCTTAACCGTTTTCGAGAAAACTGAAAAAAATAATTTTTGAATGCCGTTTTTGGTTTGGGTACTTAGAATCATGGGATTCAGTTGAAACATTTACTGCATGTTCTACTTTCATTAAAACTAATATGTGGAAATTTTGGTTGCGTTTGGAGTTAAGGAAGGGTTAGAATAAAATATTTTATTAACAGACATAAAAACGTTTTGGTAACTTTGTATACTTTCCTTAATATCTCGAAAAAGGTTGAAAATCTTGGGAAACGGAAGAATACCATTAGAAAGCTTACTAAATGCTCTACAATGAAGGTTCTAATGAAAGTTTTGATTAGGCGATGTCAATCGGAGAAATAAGTGCTTAAAACTTTAAAGTAATTGATTTCGCTTATTCGAACTGTTCTTTTTGTCTTTGATTTTGATACTTAAATTAATGGGATTCAGTTGAAACATTTTCTGCATGTTTGAATTTCATCAACACTAATATGTTAAAATTTTGGTTACGTTTGGAGTTAAGGAAGGATTAGAATAAAATATTTTATTAACAGACATGAAATGTTTTGGGAACTTCGTATACATTCCCTAATATCTCGAAGACGGTTAGGAATATTGGTAAACGGAGGGTTACCATGTGACAGCTTACTAAATGTTCTACAAAAAAGATTCTGAAACAATTTTTGGTTAGGCTATGTCAATCGGAGAAATAAGTGCTTAAACTTTGAAGTAATTGATTTCGTTTATTCGAACGGTTCTTTTTGTTTGTTTTTATTCCTTGTTGTTTTTTCATTGGTTATAGTTGGATAGTGTATTTGACAATAAAACAGATTAATTAAAATAAGAAAAGCAATTCATTTTTAAAAATATATCAGGCTGAATCGTATGAAATGTCAGTTTTGGATTTGTCGATTTCCTTCAAATGTCTTGAAACTGTCGAGGCTCCTACTCCGAGTTCTTTGGCATATTCCCTAGTGTTTTTAATTGCTTATAGTAGTCAAATGTATTTGTCAATAAAACAGGATACGTATAATTAGAATCAATATTTTGTTTGTTAGAATTCGAAGATGCCATATGAATATCTAGATTACAGTACTGGTTTCGTTCTTTAGAATTTTTCTTGGTATTCCCTATTTTCATCTGTTACCCATAGTTTTTTATTGTTAGTACGTTTTTCTTATTGATTATGTAATATAAATCTATTTGGCTATAAAACAGGGCACGTAAAATTAGTGACAATATTTCGGAGATTTCTGAGCGAAATACTTTTAAGATTTTCTACCACCACGAACGGCATTTGTCCTCTATTTTTATCCACTAGATAGGCTTTATTTTGCATATTATTCAATATAAGTTTTATTCAGCAGGGGATTCTGATGAAATGTCGTGTTTTTGCTGTGGATTTTAAATACGATGTGTCTAAGATTGGATAACATTAGCGAGTCTACATAGTTAAGAACCGACGACGGAGGATTACTTCTTGCTATGATTTAGTCTACATATGTATATTAAGTCCTAAATCCAAAAAATAAACTTCACAACGGTTAGATACTATGAGGGAATATGGCGGTTCAATGCCCGTAGAAACAAGGGGGCCGCAGGAAATTTACCTGCTAAGAGTTAATCCTCAAGAGCTGTAAATATACCCCAGGTATCTGCCGACACAAATACAAAGCCTAGGCGGAGAGCACCCCAAAAACTCAGATCCAAACATAGGTTATATACTAAATATTCATAAAGACTACTTAGTTGTAAACCGATTCATCAATTAGCAATCAATAGTTTTCAACAAAGGTTATATACTAAAAACTGATAAAAAGTATTTAATTAGAAAAAAAAAACAATATTTCACAAGACTTGTTTTTGGTCCATTTGTGTCTACTCCATAGACTTAATTAGGTATATTATTCTATTGTAGTTGGGCAACTAAACTTTGTTTTATTTTGTTAAATAAAGTTTTTTTTTCTTGACTTGTTATTCGTCAAGACTTTTATTTGTCCTTGTGTATTTACTAGATAGGCTTTATTCGGCATATTATTCTATATAGGCTATATTAGGCAGGGTATTCTACTCAATCTTGTGTACTTCTTCTTGATCCGTCTGTACATGGGCGTATATAAAAACAATTTCGGGGGGGGCTGAGATCATTTCCAGGGCATGGAATACTAAATATTTAGAGCTTAGAATAGTTTTAGGCAACTAAAACGCTATTACACGTAAAATAAAATATGTTTTATGAACTAAGAGATCTTATTTAATTTATTTTTAAGGGTTTTACGAGTAGTTTTTATCATCAATTCAAAATTTCGGGAGGGGCTGCAGCCCCCTCAGCCCCCCCCCTCATATATGCCCATGCTTCTGTATCCTCTAGAAAGGCTTTAATAGGCATATTTTGTATTGATTTATAGAGCTTTGCTTTAGAATGAGAGCCGGTTTGTGTAATTTCCGCTTCTGTGTAAAAGTTAGTTACTGTTGGTGTCCCTGACGCCTTAGTATCACTTTTATTTGAGATGTTCGAGAGGATTTTGACAATTTTCACGAGAAATATAAAAAACATAAGTTTATTTCTTTTCTAAGCTTATCAAATGGCACTAGGGACATGAACGGAACCGCGCTAAGATGCTGCAGTTCCTGCGAGTCGGACTTTCTATTTTTTCTCAGTGTCTCTATACTGAAAGAGTCCTTACACCTGAGCCAACACGAGGAGCACATTTTGACATAATAATGCCATATGGGGTCTCCCCGTGGTCTAGTGGCTAGCACCTTAGATTCAAAAGCGGGAGATGGTGAGTTCGATTCCCACCGGCGCACACTGGGCAAAAATCCACTTTTAGGGCGACAAAATTATTTTTTTGTGCTTTTCAATATTTTTGAGGTCACTGAGATAGGGGAAAATATTTAAAAAAATCGTTGACCCATAGTTTTTAGTATACCCAACAAACAAATGTTTTAGACACACAAATTCTTTGACATAATAGATAAAAATTGGGAAAACATTTTGTAAATCTATGGAACATTTAAGTAGTACCTTTTTACATATATTATTTACATAAACATAATACATATATTCATAAAAAATAATACATAGTCTATAATTCGAAAATAAATAGCAAAAATAGACTAACAACTTGAAGAAAAAAGTAATTGTACCGACTTGTTTTTTTTTTTTTTTAATAATAACAAATATATACAATTAGATTATGCACTAAAATCGAATTATCCATCAATCATCGTCTGATTCAATACTGCTACATCCTTCAGCATTTCCTTATGACGAGTCAGTATCGTCTAATGACAGTTCTTGAAGTGGATCATGTGGTAAACTACACTTCAATTGGCTAATTACATATACATCGGTAACATGAAATTTAAATAATCATGTATAGTTTCTGTTCAAAAAATGGAAAAGTAATTACAAGAACAAAACTGCAATAAACACTGGGAAAAATCTTCCCTTTCTTAGAGTCCGATTAATATTCCCTTCCGCGCCCGTTTAGGATCCAAGAAAGTAAAAATTTACATTTTACCTTAATCCTACTAATACTAGACAGTATTTAGTAAGTGATTTGTACAAATTTTTTTTGAATTTTGTCCACATAAAATGTGATTTTTGCCCACTGTGCGCCGCGGATTCTTCAGCTTCCTCCTGACTGCCTAAACTAAATTTAAATTTGCATTAAAAGGGGGAAGAAGGGGGAGCTGAAATTCTCAAGACAGTAAAGTAGAAGCTTAAGGCTTATCGAAAAAAAATATTTGGAAGTGGAACTTTGTGGAACTTTTTTTAAAACCTTACTCAAACTTGAGTAATCAACAAAATATGAACAATCTAGTAATAATTTCATTAATATTTTTTTTTCTTCGATATGCCTTTCTGTTATTAGATATATATTATATATTTATAAAGAACATACCACTAGGTAATAAATCCATTGTGAAAAGAATTTTTAAAACTTGCACACAATTTTTAAAACACAACTTAAAAGGACCATAGCTGGAACAAGACTAAACCGAGGAAGTGGAAGAGACTAGCAATGGCTGCATTCCTTATTGTTTTAAACAGGTTTGGGTTAAACTAGCTAAAACAATTATTCTGTTTTCAATGAATAGAAGACTTGAGCACGTTTTGACACGTAAATTGACTTTCTACGACGCCATCACATTTTCGACTTTTGTCGCCGTAAAACAGTCATTTTGCCCAGTGTGCGGCGGCAGGAATTTTCTCATCTCACGGCTCGTTGGGAAAATTCCTCGCTGCACCCTGGCTATTGGCGCTTATGGCCTAGATGTCGATGCGCCATAAACAAAAAATAAATAAAAACAATAATGTCAGATGGCTGGGGGTCTCCAAATTTTACTTCACGGATCACGCAATTATTATATAACAGACGAGCAACGACGAGTTTTATTATTTAGTACGGCGCGCCGATTTCTAAACCATTAGCTCCGGGCTATCTACTGGTTGCCACCCTCCCTGAATATCCACGGTACAGCTGGTAATCTCCTCAATGAACACTGAAATGAGAAAAACCCCGGCGGGACTCAAACCCTCATCACCCGCATAAGAATCCAAGGCGTTAGCCACTAGACCACGGCGAGGTCCTTAAAGATTATCGTTGAGTATTACTGATAAAAAATGTAAATTGATGTGTATATGCAATAAATGTACAGTTTATTACAAGAAATTATTACCTGGTTTTTATGTAGTACACAAATGACATCTTTATGGTCAAAATTATTTCTCGTTGACGGATATAATTTACACAGCCTATTGTTGTCTTTCTGCTTCTGGGATTATTCTCCGACAGCAAGATAATCTACAACCTTAAGAAAATACTTCTTCGATTGGAGTCTAAACTGATCTAGAAAAATATCCTATTTTAATATTTCTCTGATGAAATGACACTGTGCCCTCTTATGAATGTAGTTTTTCACAGCTACTCGATCAGGTCAGAGGAATCCATATAGGCAAACTTCATCTGATCAAAACGATGAATGAAACAATTTTCTAAAGCGATTTCAAGATAATTGTATGATGCCCAACCGACAGTGGGTGTAAAATTCAAACGCTGGAGACGTTCCAACGAAAGGTCCGTTTCTCAGGCTTTTGTTGAGGTAAGCCAGGGAATTCCCTATATGGTTTTCTCGAGAGTTTTGTGGTTGTGCTGCTCCACCGCTGGAGATATTAAGGTATTAATCTGGCATTTAGGATAACGTTATTAATATGTATGACTGTTCATTTTAGTAAAATAGTTTATACCCCAGGAAACTTATACTGAATTTGGTAGTGATGATGGATCCAGGGATAAAAGCTTTATGCGCCTATATTCAATTATTTTCTTGGGCAAAAAACAAATATTTGCTACGTACTTCTTACAAACACCAGGTTTCTTATAGGAATCTACGCGCCATTGTGTTCATCCGGACTTTAGAACTATCTTATATGAGGTATGTATGAATATGCAGTTTCTAACATCTGGTTGCATTGTAGCAACGCTACGTCTGACTCTAATAGGAGAATACCCGCATCCAACATCGGCCACATGGATCGAACTTTCATGACCTCTTCATTTTGAACGTACTGCTCGAGCGTACAATCACACATGTATGTGAATATTTAAAATAAATTGATTTCAAAACATCATGGACGGAGGCATATGGAAAATACTCTAAGAAACCGCCCAGTGTTTTGCGTAGTGTTGATTGTCATGTTTAGCATAATCGTGTGATATTTTGGATATGTTCGTGATGTATAGATGCGTGAGGTCCTTTGAAGGTGGCTGGATTTAAGGGGTAATACTACTTTTTACGTTCAAAATCAAAGTCATTTTCTTGAATTTATAAATAACAAATGAATCAATATTTTTCAATTCTTTATAAAAAAAAATAAGGTTAAATTCTTCGGAAAAAAAAATGGCGGCGATGTGCCTATCCAACAGAAACCCTATTTTTTCTGCGAGTCTGCAGAGCGCAGTGTTAAATCTAGAACGAAAAACTAAAATTATTTTGAAAGAAGAAGGTAAAATCTAGTAAAGTACGTAGGATATATTTTATGAAATATTAATTGTCGGAAGTGGTGAACAATTATTCATTTTCTATTAAACAAATCGGTCATAAAGTTTTATAATTTGATGAATCGAAAAACTCCTAGTTACTTTACTAGCAAATATCATAAGGGAGTTGTAGTTAAAATTTGAAATTATTCGGGCAGAAATGTATGACGCCCAATTTGAAAAACATAGTTTTGTTGCCCATTTAATTTTTTGACGTACTTTCTTCTAATAAAGATTTTAAAAAATGGATTTTAATTGTGAAATTTATTGAAGGAGGACAAAAAGAAACTTAACAATTGAAAAGGGACTAATAGAAGCTCGCTCAAAAAATTACCTTCAAATCACCATCGCGTTCACTGGAAAAATGGTATTTTTTGCTCACTTAAACAAATTTTGCATCACATAATAAATCTTGGATATCATTAATGATTAGTTAAGGAAGGAGTCCATACAAAAAAGAAATTAAAAAAAAACTTACGAAGTAGTATGACCCCTTAAACCGCCCAACGGTCCTCCAATAGCTATTTCAATTCATTTCTCAAAACTGAACATTCATCATTCGATAATTATGAATTAAATGTAGTTGTATTAGTTTGCAATATAGTAGATAGTTGAGATAGAAAGATAATAGTTTATTGGCATAAGTACATGACGTTGCCATGGAGTTTGGCCATTTCTTGTTATTTTGTTAGTGTTTCTTATAAAATAACAAAGAACTAATAGGAGAAAAATAACATAATAAACAAAGTTTTAAAATCTGTATCAAATCAATCGAAATGAATAAAAATTACTACACAATATCATGGTAAATAGATGCTTAGCAAAAATAAATGAAAGTAAAATATAAAACTTGGTATTATACCAGGCATAGCATACTTTTAATAGAAAGGAAAATATATTATTTAAGTCTACAATACTTTTAAATATTAGAATTGTTTCTAGCCATAATTCCTCAGTTATCTACTGTATATGAAAGAAAGTATTAGTGTCTGTAAATTTCAAAGGTAGGGAAATGTAGTATTATGTGATTTAATGGTTTATAAATAAGATTTCCACACTACTTAAATATTTTGTCTGGTTTTAAAACATAAAAAAGAATGCTTTATATTATTAATACGAAGTATTGTATTATTAGTTTTTTTGCTTTGTTTTATTACGGTGCATCTGCATCTAAGCTATTAGTGCTACGTTTTAATAGTACTAGTAAAATTTATAGTGTCAATTAAATGTAGTATTAGTATTATCACGCAATATCGTATAAGTATGTAGCATTATATTATTATTAGTAGTCAAATTTAGAATATTAATTAAATGTAAAATTATTAATAGTATTAAGTAGCATTAGTATCAGTATGCAATATAGTATTCGTATGTACTATTGTATTATTATTATTAGTAAAATTTATAGTATTAATTAAATGAAATATTATTAATAGTATTAAGTAGTATTAGTATCAGTCTGCAATATAGTATTCGTATGTAGTATTGTATTATTATTATTATTAGTAAAATGTATAGTATTAATTAACTGTAGTATTAGCACTATTTTGTAGCAAAAATAAAATAAATAAAGAAATTTAAAAATCAGGACTCGATAAATATGCTGGAGGGCCTGAGTTTAAAACTCGAGCACACTAATGATTTAATCTTCTTGTGTCCATCATGTCGTGGTTTCGATTCGGGGTCCCAGGCCATCCCTAGACCCACCCATCCTGTAATTTATTAATGTAGAACTGGAAATGTGAAAATGAAGCGGCCGGAGAGTAGCACTGACCACACTCCACTACAGTATCTCTGGGAAATTGTGGCCTGTTACGGGGCTAATTTTTTAATGATAAAAAAATAAATAAATAAGTAGTTAATATTTAAATTAATAAACAAAAATGTAACTATAAATAATAATAATTAAGAAATTGTGAGTGTGTGTGGATTAATTTAGGTGTATGCGTGTGTGTATATGTATATGTATGTATATATATATATATATATATATATATATATATATATATATATATATATATATATCTTTTTTATCCTAGTAGGCATGGGGTCCTAGATTAATAAGCCGGACTGCAGAGGGAGTACTTGGGAAAGAGAGGACTTCCTTGCAAGAAGTGCCCCTGAAGAGGTGCGAAGAAAAGACGCACGAAACATGTCGGGCCCAATAAATAAAGTAGTATAAAAAAAGGGAAGACTGCTTTAATGACCCCATGCCTACTAGGATAAAAAAGAATTTGGATATTTTGGGTCATCTATAAGAATAAATAATATATATATATATATATATATATATATATATATATATATATATATATATATATATATTCTTTTTTTAGAGAATATGACATGATTATGATAGTGTTAAGATAAGGTGTATTCGTTTTGTAAAGAAGCGTGCTAAAAACGAGTCATTAATTTCCCGTTATTAAAAAAAACAACTTTATTACCTTTGACTGAGAAGATCAAGTCTTCTATCTTTAAGAAAAAATATTTCTTGAATATTTTTGTTTTGAGGTGGTAGCCGTGAAGATACGGAGCTCCTTGAGGCTACAGCTTGCCTGTCCTTCGCCGCAAACATCCAAACGACCTCACCTCCAAAAGAATATGGGCCTCACGTCGGGAACACAAACTAACAGCTATCGAAATGAGGTTGATTGCTCAAATGAGGTTAGCAGGAAGTGAACACCTTCTCCAATTCGAGAAATCATTTGACTTCATTCTAAATTCTTGATACTGTATCGTTAATATACAAGAATTAATTTTACCGGCGGATATCTATGAATATAAAACCTACAATGACAAAAGGTTCACACGTGCATTTGTTAGGTTCGACATTAATTGTTAGATTGGCAGATTGATTCACATAATTATGGATAATTAATACGACATAGTAGCCGTTCTCCTTGTAACAAGATTCCCGGACATTGGATGGATTATCCATAAGAAAAAAATTAACATGGGCAGGCTAGTAGTAAAATATAATAAAGCTAAATGGTCCAAGGATGTAGTAAGCTTAAAAAAAATTAGTCTCATTCTCAAAAACGGCAATTTTATCACCTTGTAATTGTTTCATGCGATTTCTCCAGTTTAAATACCTACAAAAAACTTATCTGGTAGTCTAATAACGCAAAACCGTAAGCACTAAGAATTTCTGCGCGCGACATTCACTGAAAAAAAACTGTTACGGTGGGTGGAGTATTTGTATAGTAGATGTGTTTGTGTCTAAGATGTACACATTAGCAGTAAGGTTTATGTGGTATCAATTAGACGTATACAGTAGCAAAGGCGTAAATAGGAGCTTTAAGGTTTATTTATTACCAATTAGACGTATATAGTAGCAGCAAGAAGTATACAGTAGCAATAAGGCGTAGATAGTAGCTTTAAGGTTTATTTAGTACCAATTAGACGTATATAGTAGCAGGAAGAAGTATACAGTAGCAATAAGGCGTAGATAGTAGCTTTAAGGTTTATTTAGTACCAATTAGACGTATATAGTAGCAGCAAGAAGTATATAGTGGAAATAGGATGTACACAGTAGCTGTTAGCTTTATGTGGTACCAATTAGACGAAAATAGTAACAGTCAGAAGTATATAGTAGCAATAAGGTGTATACAGTAGCTGTAAGGTTTATGTGGTACCAATTAGACGTACATAGTAGCAGTAAGAAGTGTATATTAGCAATAAGATGTATACAGTAGCTGTAAGATTTATATGGCATTAATTAGACGTATGTAGTAGCAGTAGGAAATATATAGCAGCAATAAGGCGTAGAAAGTAGCTTTAAGTTTTATGTGGTACCAATTAGACGTATATAGAAGCAGAAAAATTATATAGCAGCAATAAGGTGTAGATAGTAGCTTTAAGGTTTATTTGGTACCAATTAGACGTATACTTATAGTATAGTAGAAGTAAGAAGTATATAGTAGCAATAAGATGTATACAGTAGCTGTAAGGCTTATGTCGTAGCAACGGAGAGTATATCTTAGCAATATATATAATTAGAAAGTTGCTTCATTAAGTCCTTAAATATATTTTTATTCTCAAGCTTCAAAGGGTGCATCTTAGTCTTCAACTTAGGATCTACACACAATATATATATATATATATATATATATATATATATATATATATGTACATATTGGCGACTGAGTGACGAATATTAATAAACGCGCAAGTAATCTCCCCCCCCCCCACCATTCTACTAAGCTGTCACATAGTGTAAACGGCCCAAGAAGTGGTTAGTGGCAAGCTGTCATTTGTCGAAAAGCCATCTTAATGAGAAGTTCTAACCTCGGGTAACCTAAGTCCTATGAATTCCCATCCACGGTAGAATCGATCGGGATCTGTTAGCTGCATTATGGGGTTTTTCTGCCCTCCAATCGTTTCCGAAACTGTCTGAACTAGCTCATTATTAAAGACTGAAGATGTAAAATTCATAGTTCCCTTACGAACTACAGTATTGATATGCGACATATGTTTATTGAATGTCCTGATCAATGCGAACGTGGAGGAATTCAACCGAACTCAATGGAAGGAGGAATTATCATGCTGGCATGAGTCAACCTTCGAACAATAAAGTAGAGAGACAGGATAAAACCATATGCACACATGTAGAAGCAGTCCGAGAGATTTAAAAGCTGTCGTGAAAGATTAAATGGCGCCTTTCGGCCTTTGGATGAGCGAGGAACTGAAGAAATGGGGAGGGTGGGCCCCGAAATAGAAGCGAGGATAACGAACTGTTAGCCTTGATAGAGGCCAGCCGATCTGGGCAATGGACTTCTCAAGGCGAACCAACTGTTTTACCGCCCGCCTCACGGAGACCCCAATTTTCCCACCTTATACAAAAGGGTGTCGACATTGGATATAGGAGAGGAGAAGGGAGACTCCTAAGCCCGAATTCAAGGGACAGCTCCTACTGCCAAAACACTTAACAGGAGGTTTTTAGAATGTGGCATCACTGTGGGACTGAAGAACCCGAATTTGCCATGCGCAGTAGTCTCAAAGATCTCACAACCCATTAAGTAGGGAGAGGGGCGTTGATTTGTTCTTTCACAAACGACATATCCGCAACAATTGGAAGGAGTTCAAAAAACGATTCTTTGAGAATGTAATAGTCTCAACTCGGTGAAACTGTTCATGTACATCAGACCAAAATAAGGAGGTGGACCGCAGTGGTCACAATTTATTTGTTTGTAACGATAACATCTTTATATAATTTATAAACAATTTACAAAGTAGCTATTTACATATATACCTGAAGGATGACCAGAGGATGCATACTATTACCTGAAAACACACAACAGGTTTTAGTAGATTTTATAAGAATGCCAGACAGAGGACAAGCGGAAGTAGCTATTTACCTGAATACCTGCAAGCGGACCAGCTATTTACGTGAATACCTATAAGAGGACTAATGGAAATAGCTATTTAAATTCAGAACCAGCAAGAGGATTATTGTAAGTAGATATTTACATGAATACCAGCAACAGGACTTCTGGGAGCTATGTACATGAATATAATTAAGAGGACCAATGGATGTAGATGATTACCTGAATACGAAGTAGTGGATCAGCGGAAGTAGCTGTTTACCTGAATGCCCTCAAGAGGACTAATGGAAGTCGCTATTTACCTGAATACCTGCAAGAGGACCAGCGGAAGTAGCTATTTACATGAATACCTGCAAGAGGACCAGCGGAAGTAGCTATTTACCTGAATACCCACAAGAGGACTAATGGAAGTAGCAAGAGGATTATTGGAAGTAGATATTTACATGAATACCAGCAAGAAGACTTCTGGAATTAGCTATTTACAACAATACCAGCAAGAGGATTTCTGGAAGCTATTTACATGAATATAATTAAGATGACCAATGGATGTAGATTATTACCTGAATACCAAGAAGTGGATCCGCGGAAGTAGATATTTACATGAATACCATCGAGGCGACAAACGGAAGTAGTTAGTTACCTGAATACCCAAAAGAGGACTAGAGGAAGTAGCTAATTAACTGAGCACCGGCAAGGGAACCTGTGAAAGAACCTATTTATCTTATATTATAAACATTTTAGTTATATTTAAGTAATGTAAAATTCTAAAACTTTGTATCGTTTCGAATGTTTGAATTTGAGAGCGAAAATGGATGATAAAGAGTTAAAAGAGATATGGCACATGTTTATTAGAACAGGTGAGCAAATTCTCTTGATCTCACCTTGTGCTCGATCTCATCCCCAAATATAGATGAAGATGACTCATCAGTTGACTACACATTTTGGATTTACCAAACACACATATTGTCACATATTTTCTTTTATTACCTCGAAGAGCTTCTCTACACGTAGAAACTGCCAAACTACCAAAAAAAAAAGTCCGACTCGCAGGAACTGCGTCATCTTAGCGCGGTCCGTTCATATCCCTCGTGAAAAGGTTCTTCCGGTGGACAGATTCTGCTGGTTTACGAGCTTGATCTTTCAAATTAGATGAAAGTTTTTTGTACCAAATTTCATCAAAATCGGACCATTTTTGATCCAGCTAGAGACAAATCGACAGCTAGAGAGCTGGAGACAAATCTATTTCAAAATTCAATAATCAATCAATAATAATAATTTAATAATAATAATAATACCATAATTTAATAATAATAGTAATAGCCATCCAGGACCAAGTAATTGCAACACGATCCTACCGACGACACGTTTTAAAAGATATTAGTATTTCGGACAAGTGCAGATTATGTAACTAGGCGTATGAGTCGATTCAACACGTGACGGCAGGCTGCGAAATTCTTGCGGGATCTGATTACCTTCAGAGACACAACAATGTTTCCAAGATATACCATCAAGCAATAGCAGAAATTTCGGCATTATAGAAAGTACGGTACCGTATTATCGCTACGTCCCGCAAAGACTACTAGAAAATGATGGAATTAAAATCTACTGGGACGAAGCTATGATTACGGACCGAACTGTTCACCATAATAAACCAGATATTCTCATCATCGACAAGCATAATAAGACTGCTGATATAATTGATATCTCAGTGCCGAATGATGAGAATATCCGGAAAGCATATGCCGAAAAGCTGCGAAAATATCAAGACTTGGCCATTGAGTTAAAAGATCTCTATAAATTGGATTCCGCTAGAGTTACTGCAGTTATCATTTCGACCAATGGTTTGATACCGAGCACTACAGTAAGTGCCACCAAATACCTGAAATTATCAGAGGAACACTTGATACTATCCCAGCAAGCAGTTCTACTCGACACAGCTCGAATCGTAAGGAAATTTCTTAATGCCCATAATTAGTGCCTAAATAAAAAAATATTTAAAAAAAAATAAAAATAATTCTTTTTACTGGTTGGAACTATCCCCCAGTAAAAATATTCTCCAGTAATCTGAGAGACCCCACCCTCCATAATAATACAATTTAATAATAATAAAATAGGATTGAAAGTGAACCAATTAATACAAAGAGGAATATATCAAGGCGATAGCCTTAGTCCTTTATGGTTTTGTTTGTCCCTCAATCCAATGAGCCAGTTACTTCGTGACAGTGGATTTGGTTACCAGCTAACTGTAAATAATCCCGACACCAGGATAAGCCACAGTCTATTTATGGATGACCTTAAGTTGTACGCAAAGAATCCTGTCCAGCTACAAAGCATGACGGATATTTTTCAAGATTTTAGTAACACCATCGGCATGACGTTTGGTATTGACAAGTATGCCGTACTGCATGTTTCAAAAGGGCAATCAGTTTTGACCAATAACATTGCGTTAGCTGATGGTGATACTATCCGTGAACTCGAGGAAGATGAGTCGTACAGGTATCTTGGCGTACAACAACATCTGAAAATAGCCAAAAGAGAAGTAAAAGAGGAACTGAATGCTGCGCTTCCTAAATGCTTGCGTCTGATTTTAAAAAGCTATCTACATGGCAGGCAGAAAGTAAAGGCAATTAATACATGGGCAATATCATCCCTGATTTACAGCTTCGGAATCATTAAATGGTCGGATACATCGTTACAAGAACTGGATCGTCTCATACGAACAGAGATGACTAAGGCACGTATGCACCACCCCATATCGGCAATTGAAAGGCTGTATTTACCCAGGAATAAAGGAGGACGAGGTCTCGCAAATATTCAAGACTTATGTCGCTCCCAGGAAATTAACCTGAGGAGCTACATAATGGCAAGCGAGAATCGTCTTTTTAAGGAAATGGTCAAACTGGACGAAAATTATACAGCCTTAAAATTGAAAACAAGCAACTGGCCAGAAATTACGACAGAATCGGATCGCCTTGGCACGTGGCTAAAGAAAGCATTACACGGGCGATACCATAGTCGGTTATTTGATCCGGAGGTGGTGCTCTCATGGTCGGTAGCGTGGTTGACTTCTGGAAGGCTATTCCCCGAAACAGAGGGGTTTGTAATAGCCATCCAGGATCAAGTAATAGCAACAAGATCCTATGGACGTCACGTTTTGAAGGATGTCAACATCTCTGACAAATGTAGACTTTGTAACATCGACTCATACGATCCAGCACATTACGGGGGGCTGTGAGATTCTTGCGGGATCCGATTATCTTCAGCGGCATAATAACGTGGCCAAAATATATCATCAAGCACTCGCAGAAAAATATGGTATGTTGGATGGTGTGGTCCCTTATTACCGCTACGTACCAAATAGACTTTTGGAGAAAGGTACAATTAAAATGTATTGGTACAAATTAAAATGTAGCATTCATCATGCTGGCATCAGACTAGCAACCAGAGCTTTCCGATCCAGCCCTGCAAACAGTTTATGCGTTGATGCAGGAGAACTGCCTTTGGAACTTCGTAGAGAATTATTAACACTTGACTTCTACATTACAATCATATCCTCCAAAAATCACCCCTTTAACGAATATATCCAGGATCTTGTAACCATGCCTAGACGAAGAGTACCAAGAAAGCCTTTCCCCATCAGGGTATCAGAATTATTGACTAAATTCAACATTATCCTACCGCCTATTATTCATAATGCTGTACCCTCCAGAGAACCATGGTCTCTACCCTTTCCCAATATCAACCTTGCATTAACCAAATTCATGAAGAAAGATACTAACCAATATATTTATCAGCAAGAATTTCTTAAAATACGAAATGAATTACCACAAGCTAGTCATATTTTCACTGACGGTTCTAAGGATATCGATGGAGTTGGTGCTGCTACACTCTCCAATGCCACAAAGAATCTGTTCACCCTCAGCAATATGTGTAGCATTTTCACTGCCGAACTGTTGGCCATAACGAAAGCCTTAAATATAAATACTAACAATAATTATCTTGTAATTTTTACGGATTCGTTGTCTGCACTTCTTGCTTTAAGGAATCCATTCTCAGATCATCCATTAATCACACTTACTCATGAAACCATAGCAGAACTTCACAGTAAAACAGTTCTTTTCGTATGGGTCCCCGGCCACTCTGGAATTAAAGAGAACGAGGAGGTCGATACCTTAGCGAAAAGAGCTGTAAATGAAGGAATCCCCTATCACAATGTTCCAAAGAATGATATCATTAATTACCTCAAGCAAATAGTCTGGCAAAACTGGCAATCTACATGGCAGATAATAGAGGACAATAAATTAAGAGAAATAAAATCGACAGTTAAAGCTTGGAAGACCCCACCCAGCATCAATAGAAAACATGAAGTTGCCTTAAGTCGATTGCGGATTGGGCATACAAGATTAACGCATTCATTCCTTTTTTCTAAAGAACCGCCTCCAATCTGTGAATCATGCAACGTTCAAGTAACAGTAAAACACTTACTTACAGAATGCCGAATATATCAATCAATTAGAGAAGAGCTAATGTTATCAGACGTCATGGATGAAATCCTTGGAGATCATGCTGATAACGTTAGAAAGCTATTAAACTTTATAGACAAAACGGAACTAATTAATAAAATCTAAAGCATTCAATTGAACAGATAGCGAATGGTGAGTGTGTTTAATGTTTGTGAGTAAGGCTGAATGGAACTGGGTTTGTGTATGTGCGTAGGTGTGTCCATGTGTATATGTGTACAATGGCGTTAATGACCCTAAGGTTGACACGCCTTAAAAAAAAAAAAAAAAAAAAAAAAAAAAATGTATTGGGACGAAGCAATAAATCACATTCATATCATTGACAAGGGAAGTAAGACAGCCGATATTATTGATTTCGCAATCCCCCAATGATGAGAATGTCCGGAAATCATAAGCCGAGAAACTGCGCAAGTATCAGGAGTTGGCCATAGAGCTGAAAGACTTGTATAAGTTGGATTCCGCAAGGATTACAGCCGTCATAATCTCGACCAACGGGCTCATTCCAAAAACGACGATTGCCACAAATACCTATTTGAAACTGCCGGAGGATCTAATTAAAAATGCCCAACAAGCGGTACTGCTTGATACCGCCAGAACGGTTCGGAAATTTTTAAATGAACGCCCGTAAAAAAAAACAACAAAAAAATCAATAAAAAACAATAAACAACAACAAGAATTTATCCCAGGTAACTGAGGAGAAAACCCCCAATAATAATAATTTAATCAATAATATAACGGCGGTTCAAATTTGTGTGAGTGTGTGTGTGTGTGTATACACATATATATATATATATATATATATATATATATATATATGTGTGTGTGTGTGTGTGTGTGTGTGTGTGTGTATACACACACACAAAAATTTGAACCGCCGTTATATTATTGATCTATGAGATCTGAAACATGAAATTTTCGTGCGGCACTGATTGCGTCATGAGGTCATCCTCCCTACGGTGGGAGGGAGGAACCGCGCTAAAAGGTAAAGCCAAGGTGAACAATAATAAATGGAAGAGGAAAAGACCCCCTCTGTTAAATAACTTTGAAAATTGCTCAGATTTATCTAGCAGGGGCGTATATAGGAAATAACTTCGGGGTGGGGGGCTTGGATTACCGGTTATTAGTATTTGGAATACTAATAACCCAGAACTTGGAATAGTTAGCTAACTTAAACGTTATTACACCCCCAAAACGAATATTTTTACGGATTGCGCCATTGAAACTTGCTTACACAAATGCAAAAAGAGAGATTGCTTTCTACGATTTTTTTAAAAATATTATCTACCCGAGACTATTTAAAATAAGTTCATTAAAAGTAGTATTGTATTAGCAGAAGGAAATCAGTGTCCTAAATTAATATTTTCACAAAAATTTGGCAAAGGACAGGTTAAACAGCTTACCATGTGTGTGGCCCCATTCGTTAATATGTGCTCAACATTTGACAAGTTGTTTGAGAGGATTTGCCGCTGAAGCCGCCATAAGGGGCATGACGTCAGAACCTTTTCTATGCTTCTTAATGTTACAAAATGGAATTATTTGTTAGAACTAATAAAATGATTAAGAAAAAGTCTTGAGTAAACACAGGGGTAAATGTTATTTAATATGAATGCTTATTTAGGAGGAGCCTTTGGGTATAATTTATTGAAATGATATCGTGATTAAAAACAAAGGGACGACATTTTCTCCTTCTTATTAGCGCATTTTCTCCCTGTCTCCTGGAGGAAACCCGCTTTTGACCCTATGTCAAAATTTGGAGGTCCTGATCAGATGAAGCTGGGCATAAAGAAGGCCGGGAGGGTCTTGAGTGACGTCTGCCATTCCAGTGGCTGACACTGCTTAATCAACATCTACTGGGGTTCATTTCTGACAAGGTCAGAATTAGAGATGGGCGATCTGAATCGATCTTTTTAACACGTTATATCGATTTTTTGAATTGAACTCCAAGGTCCGATCGTTTTTAATTATCGATCTCCAAGGGCTGATATTTTAAAGAATTGATCTATCTAGAATCGTTTCTAATTTTAATCAGGCTTTACGGTTACACTGTTTTCGAGTCATAGACTGTTATCATCATGGAGTTATGAAAAAACCTGTCAGGTAAACAAACCCGATTTTGGTTGGACACATCTCTCAAGAAGTTTCACTTTGTTTTTAATGGTTTACTATTATAACAATTGTAATTGGGAATAACAATTAAGTGTATAATGCCAACATGTTCGGCGTTTGGATGTTCCAATTGTATAGGAGCACATTCTTCTCTATTATTATTATTTAATCACATTTGATAAACATATATATGTAATAATACTAATCTATTTTGATATATTGGAACAGTAGTAGTTTCATTATATACCTATTATTTTTTTATGAAAAATAATATTCAATTTTTGTACTATTAGGTTACCGATATATTTATCATATTATCAAGTGTTAATGGGCGATTTTCGAATGCGAATCGATTCGAATCGAAATGAAATAGGAATTTGGTAGGTAATTGTAAGTAATCGTGAAATCTATCCATATCGAAGATCGATCCATATCGTAGATCGATCTTCTAATCCAAAAAGATCGATCTTTTGAATCGTTCTGAACTCTTGAACCAAACTTGAAACCAAAATATTAAATGTATCTATTCGAAGCATACCATATGAAACAAGGGATAAGTACCTTATGGTGACGTCCTAAAATTATAAAGTTCCCGCGAGTCGGATTTTTTAAAATAGGTTAACGGTAAAAGGTCGTTTTCATTGAACGTAATTGGATAATAATCGTACTAATTAAGAATAACGAGCTGTATAATTAACCATTCAAAGGCCCTCATGTTACTTGTCCCGATCCACTCCCATCAATATATATATATATATATATATATATATATATATATATATATATATATATATATATATAAAATGAGTCCCGTAACAGGCCACTAGGGCCCAGAGGGGCAGATACTATAGAGGTATCTGATTCATGACCATACGGAACCCCTTGGCTGCTTCGACTGCTAGAGTCATTAGCACCCAAGGTACCCATTGATATATTTATTAAAGGCTGGGTTGGCCTAGGGACGGTCAGGGAGGCCGAATTCAACCCATGAACGATGACACTAGAAGAAAAATCTTTAGTGCTTGCTCGGGATATATATATATATATATACATACATATATATATATATATATATATATATATATATATATATATATATATATGTAGCGGTTATCAGATAACCCAAGAACACATGTGATATAAATAAAAAAAGTTTAGTTGAACCTTGCTCTAAGAAGGGTTAGCCTAAAAAATGTTTCAGTGCAATCTCGTTCAAAACTAGATCCCTAGTCTGAATTTGCTCAAACTCGAAACTCAAGCCTAGTCCACGGTAGTACTCGGTCAAGGCTGGACTTTGGTGAGTACCAACCTTTTAATAAAGTTTCCTATAAACTGTGTCGGTGAAGGAGCACTAGACCTGACTACTAGCTCCAGGAACCGGATATATCGCAGCGCACCGTTTAAACCTCATATTTACATCCGATCAGAATCTTCAATCAGTTTTTTTTAATAATGTTCTATTTCGTTTAATAGTTTAAGTGTTTATATTAATTACCAAACTTAAACACTTAACATATATATACATATATATACAGGGTGTCCCGTAAATGTCTAGTCATATTGTGAGGGGGTAATAGAGGACCCTTAGGGGAACAAAAAATGTTCTATGACGATTTCCCGAATTCTCGCCCATAAGGGAGAAAACGTCGTTTTATCGGTTTTTCGATACAAACGTGGTTTTTAGAAGAATAGTCGTTGTAGCTCCGTCCCAGGTGGTACTACTAGAAAGAAAGTGAAACCAATCGAAAGGTGAGTACATTTACTATAAGACTAGTTGAGAGTAAACATAAAAATGAATGAATGTAAGTATGTATATCTTACCAAAAGAAAGCTATTCTAAATTTCCTGACATTTTATTGATATTTCTTACCAGCGTAACTCCTCAATGGGCAGGATCTGAGATTTCCGGGTTTTAGAAAAACTTTATCATTTAACCAGCTTTCCATTCATGTATCACAACCCTGTGTTATTGAAGTATTTGAACGGTTTAAGAACAAAAGTTTAAAAAAAACATGGATCTGTAAAAAGAAAATTATATTTTTTTCTTCAGTTAATTCAAAAAGCTGAAGAGAAATATTTATTTTTATAAATGTTTACATAAATATTAAGTAAATATTTACTTAAAACAATAAAAAAAAATAACTTCCACAAATATAAAAAAAATTCCTAAAACAGTAAATAAATAAAATACACATTTATTTTGAATTTATTAATTCAGGTGACTAATACTGGGTCCAGGAGGCGGCCATTAATGAACCCCAACCATACATTAACCTCAAAAATTATTATTTTTACCTATATCACGCATTTGAACACATTTTTACAGGACTATTTACTATCTTATTTATGAGGGATAAAATTTTTAATTACCACAAGAAAAACACATGGGCCCACGAGAATCCCAGTGAGTTTCACAAGCCTAGCCATCAGTATAAATTCAAGGTAAAGCATTTGTTTTCGAAATATAAATACCTGTAAAAATGTGTACAAATGCGTGATCTATGTAAAAATAATAATTTTTGAGAGTAATGTATGGTTGGGGTTCCTTAATGGCCACCTCCTGGACCCAGTATTAGTTACTGTAATTAACAAATTCAAAATAAATGTGTATTTTATTTATTTAATGTTTTAGGATATTTTTTTATATTTGTGGAAGTATTTTTTTATTGTTTTAAGTAAATATTTACTTAATATTTATGTAAAAATTTATAAAAATAAATATTTCTCTTCAGCTTTTTGAAGAAAAAAATATAATTTTCTTTTCACAGATCCATGTTTTTTTTTAAACTTTTGTTCTTAAATCGTTCAAATACTTCAATAACACAGGGTTGTGGTGCATGAATGGAAAGCTGTTTAAATGAGAAAGTTTTTCTGAAACCCGGAAATCTCAGATCCTCTCCATTGAGGAGTAACGCTGGAAAGAAATATCAATAAAATGTCAGGAAATTTAGAATAGCTTTCTTTTGGTAAGATATACATACTTACATTCATTCATTTTTATGTTTACTCCCAACTAGTCTTATAGTAAATTTACTCACCTTTCGATTGGTTTCACTTTCTTTCTAGTAGAACCACTTGGGACGGAGCTACAACGATTATTCTTCTAAAAACCACGTTTGTATCGAAAAACCGATAAAACGACGTTTTCTCCCTTATGGGCGAGAATTCGGGAAATCGTCATAGAACATTTTTTGTTCCCCTAAGGGTCCTCTATTACCCCTCACAATATGACTAGACATTTACGGGACACCCTGTATATATATATATATATATATATATATATATATATATATATATATATATATATATATACATACATACATATATATAAAACGTTGTTTTATTTTGCTATCTTTTTGGTACCATTTTCTATTTCAAAGAATGAATTAAAATGTATATGTATCTATATGTTTGGTTGGTGAGACAATATCTTTCTCCAGCGAAATGCCTAACACCAAGGACTGAGGATTACATAATTTTTAATTTTGCACAAAGCCTTTCAACACATATGTGTCAACATTAGGTGCTAACAATAAATGATCATAACGTTTGAATATATGTATGCATGTATGTATATATCTATCTATGTATATATATATATATATATATATATATATATATATATTTATATACACATATATATATATATATATATATATATATATATATATATAGAGAGAGAGAGAGAGAGAGAGAGAGAGAGAGAGAGAGAGAGACTCTGTTTATCTCTTTGTTCCTTATACAAATCTCAGAAGTAGGTCTTGATACGGGGAATCTCCTAGGCTAGGCCAAAATAGTCAAATTTCAAAATTTGGTCAAAAGATTTATTTCTTCGATAAGAGCTATCTAACTCGCAGGCTGTGGTGCTGGCCTCTGTTGGCTGCTTCACGAATTACTTCGGCCATTTTAAATAATGTATAAATAAGAGCTATCTACTGGCTAGGTGCTGGCCTCTGTTGGCTGTTTCACGAATATATATATATATATATATATATATATATATATATATATATATATATATATATATTCAAATTCCTGTGGAAAAAGGAATTCTGGAGGGGTTTGAGGAACGCTGGATATGCTTTGAGTAGAAGGGGGAGTGAGACTGGTTGTCCTTGGGATAGGGGGATATTCTGAGGGGCAGTAACCCTCCTTGGGCCAATGTTCGACCTCTGCCACGAGCTGCATTCTATCCTCCTCAGAATCACCGTATTTACCAACCTTAATCCTAAAAATTGGTAAGATTCGGGATAGCTCTATGACTAGTAGCTCTATTCTCCTCAATAATACCGAATTTAAGGACCTTATTCCTTAAAATTGTTAGGATTCGGGATAGCTCTATGACTAGTAGCTCTATCCTCCTCAAAACACCGAATTTAAGGAGCTTATTCCTTAAAATAGTTAGGATTCGGGATAGCTCCATGACTGGTAGATCTTTCCTCCTTAAAAACACCAAATTTAAAGACCTTATTCTTTAAAATTGACCTGATTCCTTATTCCTTTCTCCGTTGCTGTTTAGAACACTATGTATCGCAACTGAATCTATGTCCACAACTCTTAAGGCCTTCCCCTTTGCTGCTGCAAACACTATCTATCACTATTGAGTCTATGGCCACACCTCTTAAGGCCCCTCCCCGTTGCTCTTGCAAACAATATCTATAGCAACTGATTCTATGTCCACAACTCTTAAGGCCTTCCCCTTTACTGATTCAAACACTATGTATCGCTATTGAATCTTTGGCCACACCACTTAAGGCCTTCCTCTTTGCCGCTACAAACACTATCCATCGCTATTGAGTCTATGGACACACCTCGTAAGGCGTCTAGGTAGTTTAGTCGTAGACTCCCGTAGACGGAGTCTACGACTAAACCTTTTAAGGCCATTCCCTATTGCTGTTGCAAACACTCTCACCAACCTACAGTATGTAAATACCTCTTACAGCCCTTCTTTATTGTTGGTTCAAATTCTATGTCTCTCCAATGTTTTTGTTTCAAATAAAAACACTTGAGCGTCATTCACCTTTACTTGTTCTTCCTTCTTATCTTTTCCAATTTTGGCAAGTATTTAACATTTTGAATAACAAATAAATCAATTTTACTCATAAATCGAAAACAATTTACAATATTTTAATTATTTTTTGGGAATATAGAAATAATGGATTATGATCTTTAGTAGGTAAAATTGTTATCCGAGTGTAAATTTACCTCAATTTTTTTTTCTTTAAGATATAATTAGCAATGGTATCTGTATATAGAATTACCCATCGTACCAAATTTCCAGAGAACAAGAACACATTTTTTTGGTGATAATATCACACATCATATGTCTCAAGTAACAGTAGTTTATCGTTTTCACTACATCGTTTTCAAGGCATGATAGAGCGATTAAATTACATATGGTCACGGTTTGACACATTCCGATGGTATGCAGCTATTGTATTTGCACTCATAAAACACCGAAAATAACCCTCGATAGAATTTGTATGCCTATATATATATACATATATATATATATATATATATATATATATATATATATATATATATATATATACACGCGCGCTCACACACACACACTATTATATTTGGTGCCTAGGAAATAGATTCACAGAATAAGTGAAGAAAAATTCCCAGATTCCCAGTAGCTAATCTAAACCTACTGGAAAAGAAGAGTTATGCTTCTATGGACGATGTTTACTGCATATACTCGGACGATTCACCACGATTCATAGATACATGGACCCTACAGCCAGATATGAATGCAATGATCTCGTCAAAGCCTTAAAAGTAGATAAACAAAAAAAGCCAATCTACAAAAAATGCATTCCTCAGCGAAAAGATAAATATAAATATATTTGTCTGTTCGCTCTCTCAGGGGCTCAAAAATAGTCCGATTTTGATGAAATTAGATACAAAAATACTTTGTCTAATTTAAAAAGTTCATTTTGTTAACCAGCTGAATACGCCAACTGGAACGCGGTTTTATGGGCGAAATTCGCGCGACAAAAATCGTTCCACTTAGGGCTTTTCGTTTCTAGGCTTCCAGGTACTTTTTATACAGGTTCTCTAACGTAGGAAAATGAAGGAAATCATTTTTAAAGCGATAGCTGTAACAGTTTTCGAGAAA